>JANIJG010009883.1:32460-45183 GCA_024611175.1 Megaceryle torquata
TCTTCTCTTTTCCAGGCTAAACAGCCCCAGGGCTCTCAGCCTTTCCTCATAAGAGAGATGTTCCAGTCCCTTCATCACCTTTGTAGCTCTCCATTCAATGTTTATATCCATTAGGAGAGATGGTTAAAAAGCAGCTTTTGAACCAGCAGTTATTGTAAAGGCTGTTGGATAGGATAGCATGCAGCAATTTGGTTTGCTGACATTTCACAAATGTGGGTAAAGCTTCACTGCACCTTCTCACTGGCTTATTATAATAGTCTTTTTTTGACAATTTTTTTATGCAATGTAGCTTGATTCCAGTGCTTTCTGAAGACCAACCATCCTGAGGAGAATTGTGACTGTTAGATCAGTTACCCAGATCACCTCTGATTTCTTTTAAGGGAAATGAAGATCAGTCCAAGTATTATGGCATAATACTGCTTCTGATCACCTCTAGGCCTGGTCCTGAACCCCATATCTCTGGCTCACCAGCTGACCACCAGTATAAGCATTGAATTTTTGGCAAGCTAGTGGCCCCCTTGAGGACTGTCCTAGCCCCTGCTGGAGGCTTGTGCCCTTGTTTCAGAACATCTGGGTTACAGCAACTGGATAATAACCAGGAAGATTCAATCTCCAGATTATTTCTGGGTGCCAGCCAAAATGTCAAAAGACATAGGTAGCTGGCCAGATTCTCTCTCATTTGCATTCATGTCCCTTTATTCTGCTGTTGTTTCACTTTACTGCTGGGTAATGTAAATGAGAATCAGGCCCTTGGCCATTATAAATCTATGGTATACATCAAAACATGAAGAAGGGTAACCGGAGGCCTTGGCAATTAGTGTTGTGAGTCTGTAATCTGTTTCTTTGTTCATACATCAGTGTGTGATTCTTCAAATCCTGTCCAACTAACACCTCAGCCAAGCATTTCAGTTGACACAAGTTTGCATTTGGGATCCAAAATCTGCTGAGCTTCATTGTGACTCTTCTGCAGACACTCTTTAATCTCAATTCTATTCTTTCTTCTAAACCTGGAGTATATCCACATAAAGGATTGCATTTATATATATTGTGCTTAACTCACTCTAGCCCAAAGCCCTGAATACATGGGTCTCACCTAACACCTGGCATGATTAAAAGTTATTGCTTTAATTACCTTAAACTTGTGAACATGCAACGTGGAACTTTCCACTCTTTCTTTAATATATCTTTGTCTTTTTAATACTTTCAAAGATAGGAAAAATGCATCTTTTGGACACATTGCCATCAAATCCAAAGGGATTAAAATATAACTCAAATGAAAGCTGTCCCGGCCTGTTAACCATTCACCAGGAAAGCACCTGCCATGTCTTAGTATTGTATTTCAATCCAGTATCACCTTGACTTTGTTCTCAATCATATCTTGCATACTATCATGTTATGCTGAAAATTAAAAGCCATATTCTTCTTCATCTTCAATACCTCTCTAGGGTCAGGAAAGGAGACTACTGCTTGCTTTTCTAGTGGTAGCTGTGCTCAAGCACAATTCATAGCAGCTGGCAGGCTGTTCCAGATGTTCTCATATGGTCCCTGACACATCCATGGGTGGCTTACTGGTGGCTGCAGTGCTCTGGCAGCTCACTCTCTTTACCACTACAATGACTCCATAGCAAAATCAAGGAAAAATAATGTAAGAATGAGCTAAGACAATTTTATATTTATTGAAGTCTTTTTACAATGGGGACTATAACCCTTGTCTTTCTGTATATCTAGGAAAGGTGCAGAAGATCTTCTAAAGTAGAAAGATTTTGGCCCTTCAGACGTAAGGCCATGGATAGATAGGTAAGCAGCCATCTGCAGCTCCCTCTGAAATCTATCCCAGTGTTGTAATGTTAGATCACCTGGGATGCGGTGTTGTTGATCTTCCTTCTGCAACTGGCATTTTTTGAGTCCTAAACTGTGCATTCGTCCCTATCTAAATGGAAGGACTATACAATGGCTACCACAACTTGTACGCTGTGTCTTCTGATGCTTAAACATCATAACTCCTTTTAGGACACTGTCCTCACCATATGAGAGCAGTTTCACTTCATACCCATTTCTGCTGTGAATATAATGCCATTCTTGGGCAGGGCAAAGCATAACCTGGATGACATGCCATAGCATATGTCCTTCTGGATCCCCCTGACCACATGTTTCCTAGTACACAGCTCTCCTCATATCAGTGGGAGTTGAAGTTTTCATACCTGGTGCTGGTGGATATCTGATTACAAGCCAAAAAGCTATGGCTCCTGAAGGCAGGCTTGTGTGCTCTGAGAAGGCAGGAACATGTTCTAACAGACAGCAGGGAGTGGTGGAAGAAAATCTGGGGGAGCTCACACCTACAGTGCACGTGAATGAATCTTTTGCTGGGGTTTGAGTAGGAACACTAAGCCTCAGGTGAGCAGATTTCAACAGCATTAGGATCCTGGGATTAAACCCTTTGAAATAAAGGGTAATATTTGCTGCATTTTGTTTTTTAAAACATTTGGATCACCTCTCTGTGTTAACACTTATCCAGGAACAACTTTCCCATCTTCTTGCAGAAGGAAGGTTTTCTTTTTTGCACCTCCTCTTTGTTGCCAGATGAAACCAAATTGGATTTATGGCTCTCACTAAGGGTTGTAGAGAAGCCAAGTGATTTGAAAGGGAAAAGCAGAATAACTTGCACAAAGATATGTTTTTAATTAAAAACATGTTTTGAAGTATTGTATAAAGAACTATTAATTGTTGCCCCAGCAATTATGTGACATTATATCAGTGTGGAAGTTATTTACTGCCACTTCAAGTCTATGGTAGGTTATTTGCTCTAGGCTCTTTTTTTTTTTTTAATTCCCAACACTGCCTTTTTTTTTTTTTTTTAGGATTGAATTAAACTACCTCAAGAAGAGGTATTTTTCTATTTCCTGTTAATTTTCTTATTCCTTTTTTTCTCTGTTTTTTTTTTTTATTTTAGGACAGAGGTTTCTAACAATCACGTTTGGCCCCTTAGGTCCTCCCACCTGTTCCCTTATAAAGCTTCTGCCAAAAAGTTTTGCAACCTCAAGTAGTAACTGAGCATGAAAAAAGTCAGAGCAGAAGTTCTGGTGTCTCTGTTTTCCCTGATTTGGACCATGGTTTTATACGTATAACACTTTTTCTCTCAGAGGACTCAGCAGAAGCTCATGCTGCTTGAGGGAGAGCGGGCTGCTCCACACTGCAGCTGCAAGGAAATGGCAAAACCTTCTTCATTTTTCCCCTCTGCTCAGAGGCTAAAGCAGATAAATGTCACGTGTTCTATAGCCCCTGCTTGTCCCAGAACCAAAATTCCTAAGGTAATGTACAGAGTCTTATGCCCTACATTGTATGCAGAGGCCTTTTTATCCCTTCCAGCCAAAAAATTACTTTCAAAGGTGGGAATCCCAAGGGTAGCATCACCTAATAGAAGAAATGGATGTGTTTGCTAGTATATATATTGACTTTTAAACTTTGAAATGTCCTCTAAAACAAATTTATTTTTTACCTACAGGTGTATTCACATATGGAGAATGCTGTAAGGGGACATAGGGAGCAGATAGAGGCCCTGTTCATGCACAAACTGTACAATATTATATCGAGTGGGTCACTGGAGCAAGGACTAGACTAGATTTCCACAGCACCTGCTAAATAGGTCAAGTGCAACACTACATGATAACACATAACTCCCAGCTGCATACTTAGTCCTCAGCAGATGAACATTGAAGTGGAATAGCCTGTACAGAGGAAAGCCCTGCATCTCTCACATCATGGCATGTCAATGTTTTTTGATGGTATTTTTTTCTTTAGGCAAAGTCTTTTTGCATTCCTGACTCTTGTAATCTGGATGAGGGCACAGACTGTTGAGCAAGGAGGGTTAGAGGCAGCTTCAATGCACAGATCTGATTTGGCTGAGTGCAGAAAACAGAGTGTAAAATTTGTGAATGGCAGGTGTGGGTGGTGTTACCGGCCATTAGCATACTTAAGGGAAATGCTGCGAGTTCAGTTCTTAGGTCCTCTTATAAGCACACAGGCAAAGCCATGCTAGGTATTCATTAAAGAACTCTACTGGCTGGGATGGGAGAGGAAGGAGATAGATAAAAGGCTTTTCCCATCATTGATTTCTGTGACAACACTTATTTTACAGCCAATCTTCACAAAGCCAACCACTATAAGTGATTATCTCTCAAAGGGGTAACCTCCCTGTCCTACTCTTGATTGCTTTAATTTAGATTTCAAACAATGTTGCATACCTATAGGATGTAAGCCAGACAAGTCACTCAGGGATGTGTCCTTCATATGCTGGCAGATGAGATATAAACCAAGAATGATGACTCTTAGCCCGTCTTTCTGCCCAGATACATTTTCCTTCCTTCTCATCACCCAGGGAACAAAGGCTGTGTTTCACACTTCCAATTCTGACTATTTTTCATTCATCTGGGCACAGATTTGCAATCTTGCGCCTGTGTTCAACTTAAGGAAAAGTTCAATCTAGTAGTGGTAAAGCTCATCACAAATTTGATACGTATTTCAGAGTTTTTCTTACTCCATATGTAGCATTCTGTTTAACTTAGTTACCTTTGAGGTCTCTCCCTGTTAAATTTATTTGAAATTGGCAATGGGTTCAAAATAGATAGACAGACAAGGACTGTGATCGTATCAGCTTTTTTCTCTTAGGAAACTGCACTTAGAAACAACATAGCCTATAGAAATAGAGAGAAGTCATCTAGTTTGTTTTTCCCCGGTACTTTTACTGTTGCAGACAGCTGGCAATGGCTGCATATTGTTTGAAAAGTCTGTTTTTTTATAAAGTACGTATCATTTAATGGTGAACAAAATGATGTGTTAACATACTGGTGTGTCATTTTCTGTTCCCTTTTGAAAAAATCACAAAAACCACCATGAATTTTAAATTCTTGAATAAAAAAAAAAAAAAAAACCCATGAGAGAGCAGACAAAAAATAACATAAACAAAGTTTAATGAAAAGTTTCTTATAATTTTTATAGGATTTTATAATAAGTATAAAGGCAGGAAATAACTTGAGACAGAGCTCTCTCCTTCTGTGCCTGACTCCTCCCAGGGTTTGAATGCCTCATAACATCTCTGGAGCTCACCCATATGAGAAACATCTGCAGTTTAACTGTTCAAATGCTGCACTCTCTCTATCTGGGAAGTGGGTTTTGATTAACTGCTGGAAAGAAAAGAAAGAGAAAATTCACCATTTTAACTATTGTAATTCAAAGTCAGTATGGGGACATATTATAGCAGAAGAGCTTAACTCGTGGAAATAGGAAGAAGTATGTCCAATTTCATATTTAATTGCTTTCTGTGCTGATTATAGAAAAGGTACACTGAACAATTTTTTAAATGTACAGTATACAGAATATTAATGGGCAATATGAGCAAGATGTGCTCATTTTAAGACACTTAGGAAGGCAGAAGTTGTCACTGACTCACAAATTCTGTGGTTTCACAGCTTGCCTTATAAATAAATAAAGCAAGAGGCACTTGAACAATGATCACCCCAAAAAGGCTTTATTACTCAGGAAAAGCTGTTCTACAACATGGGTGGTTAATGCACTTCAAGGCTGACTAAAAAAAAGTGTATGGAATCTAAAAATGTGTGTAACCTTAAAAACAGAGATAAATCTACAAAATTTTTAGTGATATAGAAGTGTGTGTTATCTGCTCTGTAAAACATGCACATGTTGGAGTTGTACAACAGTACAACAGTAGTTCTTTGTGGAGATCCAGACAATGTTGGCTAGACATAGGTAGGGATTTAGAGGGCTAGATGCTTAGATAGGGTTTAGTTGGGTGCCTTCAACAATTTTAAAAGCATATGCTTATAATATTTCATCTCAAGGAAGTTATCTGAAACAAGATGTTATTGAAATGCTAAAAGGTTACCTAAAGTATATAATTTTGATGGATTGACCAGTGAATAACTGCTATCAGCATGCTCATGTGCAATGACTATACTAATTGTATTTTTGGTGGGAAAGTCCTGAAACAGGAAGCTAAGACTCTGAGAATTGGTCCACTGTCTAAAATAATGTGGAAGCATAGAAAAAAGGGAGGTTGGACATTTCATGTACTTGCTGTCCTTTCTAGGGATGCAAGGCTCTTATTTTATTCTTGAGCCCAACTGAAATGTACAGTCAATTCCACTGTTTTTATCACAAATAAGAAAACTTTCAAATTACCATATTTATTTCTATACTTACAGTTTTAATAAAACATATTTATAGCCTATAGCTAAAAATTCCCCTACAAATTCATGATAAACCCTGTAGGTTTTCTCTTTTGCAAATAGTGTGCCGGTGACTCACAGAATTTGCTAATACAATTTTATATCCTCATCTATTTGATATTTTTTTCTCCATACTTTCTAGGTCTTGATTTTGTACCCATTTAAAGAGTCAGCTTGCCACAGGAAGAATGCTCCACCTCTACCCTTTAATACAGAGGGACAATATCCTATACCTGAGCAGTTCAGCAGCTCCCTGTGGAGAAGGGTGTTACAGATTTTGGGTTGTTCCAGTAGCTAACTGGTGTAGCTTGGTTCTTCCACTGTGTGTATCAACCAAAGGTTTCTGGGCTGTGTGCACTTAGGTAGTGCTGGTGGACCACAGAAAATCAAATTATTAGCAAGGCTGCTAGAGTGTCCCAGATTTAGACCCTTTAAACATCTGAAAATGTTGCTGAGGTCTGTGCCTGCCTTTGATGATTTGTAGGGTGTTCCAGGCTAATACCAGCTAGCAGCAGCATGCATTTCTGTAGCTTGAAACTATTTTTTCAAATGGGAAAGGGGCACAAGATACTTAACTGCTTAATAAAAAAGAGGTGCCTGAAATGTTTTCTCAAGAAATGAGAGATGAGAAAGAGGAAATTGACAGGCTGAAAGTTCCCTAATTGACCCTGGCATAAATATACATGACAAAGTATACAGGAAATGCTAATGATAACTAACTGGATCTGCCACAATGAGGGTTCAAGTTGAGAGGCTGCATTCAAAAGAGAAATTGAGATTAGACAAAAAAGTTAAATAGAAGCAACCAAGACACTGTTTATTCTTTTCCTATTATTACCCCAAAATGAAGGACATAAACAGAAACTATCCCCATGTGCAGGGAGAATCAGAAGCACATTATGTGACCAACTTGGCTAAATAATGATCAGTTTTGCTGACCTCAATTACAAGGGAGAAGCATACAAAACCCAGAAACTGCATCAGTTATTATTAAACAGTACCTGAAGGAATCTGCCCTGGGTCTACTTCTGTTCAATATTTTCATTAACGACATAGGCGACAGAATAGAAATTAATATTAATAATTCTGCAGAGAACATGATGCTACAATGATCCCAGAAAACTCAACCCCCCAAAAAAACCCAAGGCTCAATTTCCACACAGTATATTTAAATTGAAATGATCAATTGTGTAAAAAAAGTGAATGGGAACAACTTGTTAGTTGGCGGCTCTTCAGGAAATGATCTGGGGATATAGGAGGTCACATACCTTCTATAATTAAAAAAAATCATGATATTGCAAAGCTATTCAAACACTACACTGAGATATACAAACAGCAGAAACAGGCTATAGAGACATGAAGTAACCCTTCTGCTGTACTCAGCATCAGAAAGGCCTTGGCTGGAATGCTGTGTTAAGTTTGGGGCTTTTCACTTTTATAATTTGATTTGTCCAGAGTCATTAAAGAGCTAAAGAGCATAGTTTATGAGGGAAATAGAAAAAAATCATATTTTTAAGCCTGAAGAAGAAAAGATTGTGGGGGAGCATTCAAACATTTTCAAGTATGTAGGGAGAGGAAAATTCAGACTTCTGAAGTAAAAATAATAAAACACTGAGATAATTTGCATAAAGAGATAGTGGAGTTTCCATCATGAAGGAATTTGAAGTATGATTAGGAAATGCCAGGAAAGACAGAGATAACTGGCACAAATATCACAGGGGGGAATGAACTAGATGGCCTATGGGGATCCCTTCCACAAGGAAATTTCAGGAAAACGTGGGAAGTTGCTGGTAATGTCCTTTTGTTTTATAGATCTGGAAACTGGTAAACCATTGAAAACATGGATAACATCTTTGTCATAGAGTTAGTCATCAGGAGAAAATAACCTAATTTTCGGGGTTTGTTAATGGCTTGCAATTACCTGTCAGGTCAAATGAAATTTGTTCAGTAAGCTGTAATGCCACCAGCCTCTGAGGCACTCGTTATTTCCAATGCATCAGAGAGTGAGTTGGTGGAAAAGCTAAACTTAGGATTTGTTCCTGTAAATATTATGGTCTTTATTTTTCAGTTCTCTAGGCTTTTGAAAATTCTTTTTTTAATTATTATTATTATTCTTTAAACAAAGTGGGTTTTTTTCAAAATTTACTAACTTTTTTTTTTTTTTTTTCTTTCTTTTATCTTGAAGGAATTAAGTTGCATTGAAGAAGTTACCTGGCTGATGTAATGGAACAGTAATTCCATTACATCTTTTCATGCACATAAAAACGTAATTTAGAACATAGTTATGTTGGCCAAATTGTCCTATTCCACCCCTTACAAAACTTCCTGGCCTGTTCACTCTCATTTGGGAGCCTGTAACCATGGCAGATGCAAGACAGCAATACTGACTGGGTCAGTAAAGCTGGCCTTTCGCTCCAAAGCCCTGTGCATTTCTGGAGGGACATGGTCAGGGGACCATTGCAGCCTTTTGGTCTCATAGACAGAAAACAAAAACACAGGAAATTTGTTATATTGTTTCTAGGCTTCCCAGGTGTACTCTTTTATGAAAAGGCCATCCATCCTTAGGGTGAATTCTTACTAGTTACTTCGACTAGATACTTCTTAATAGTTACTTCTCAAGTAAATGAAGTAAAACTCTAGCTTTTTTTTTTCTTTCTTTCTTAAAAAAAAAAAGGCAAAAAGTGTATTGACACTTATGGAATCAGGATTTAAAAAATCCTTCTCTTTTATAATTAAAATACCCTATTTAATGTAGTTTCTACAGAGGGAACAGTCCTTTTTATTAAATTCTGAGGAATTATTCATTTTACATTACTCTAACATACCTCAGGGTTTTTAGTTAGAATTGAGATGGCTTCAGTCCCAAAGACCTTGCAGTCATAAGTGACAGACATACACAACTGGGAAAAGAGTGGTGGGCAAAAAAAAAAGGGAGCACCACTCACAAGCAAAAGAAGCAGAGCAGATGTGTGCAGACATCTAAGTGATTGTACTTTTATACAATTATTAATGATTATTATAGTAATTAATTTTTAATTAACTCTCTAATTGGATTTAATATTGCTAACATTCTTACTTCATTTCACCTAATTTCTGCTAGAATGAGACTCATTAAATTTGCCTATTTAATTGCAGAAATCCTAATTCATACTTAGATTTTATCAGTCCCACTTTGCCATTTCTATTTAATATGTTTTGCCCCTTGATTTCTGCCTATGGGGATTTTTTTCTGATTAGCTCTGAGGTATTTCCGTTATCCCAACTTCCTTATTACCATGGAATCACCCTTAAACCAGCAAAACTTGCAATAAAATAAAATAGGGAATATATTTACAAATTTAAGCAGAAACAACATTGCTGCAAATGTCTTGGGAAGAGTGAAAGTAAATGAAGAGAAAACTATGTACCCTACATACCCTAACACTTGATTATGTTGGAAGTCTCTTTCTGTGGTATTCAGCTGAAAAGCTATTAAGACCCTTCTTTGTGTTGCAGCTGAGGAGATATTTCTTCACTAACTTCTAAACTTTACTTTCTTGGAAGTATATGACAGATGTTGTTTTCTGTTAAGTACCTCATTTGGAGATCTCTTCAGATTCAGAATTTCTTCCCTCCTCCTTGTTCTTCATTTCTTCATTTCTGATTCAGTCAGGAAGCACTGAGGCACTGTCTCCCATCTCCAGTGCTGGAAAAGCATTGCTCTTTGGCTAAGGATTACTCCCTTGGCTACAACCTAAACTGCATGTACATTTGTTGTGATGTCAACCTCTGTGTTAGGTGGGACAATGTTAAAATTATAGTATTTTTTTCAGAGCAAACTGTAGATTGAATAAAGAAGTAGAACTTTCTAAACATGCTTTGTGAAATGATATAACAATGATGACAGCATGCAGAACTTTACTGCCTCTTGTTTCAGAGCAGCCTTCATGTCAAGAAGACCAATTTGGATCAATAATTTTGGTGTAGTTGGTCTTTAGTCCTTTCTGTGTTGTGTTTGCTCTCTGTCCTATTTCTTCAACTGATGCTTTTGATGGCAGAATCTCCCCAAAGCATCTACTCCCCTTTCTCTTCTATATGGTGTTCCAAAAATTAATTTTCTTGGGTATGAGATACATTTTCCTCTGTGCCTGGCATATCTTTACAGTCTGCCTACAGGATCACATATATTTCTAACTGCCTTGGGCAGTATTGGGAAAACATATCAAAGATGAAGTGACAAGTAATGGAGCTGTCTGGCTAAAAGTCCCTTTTTGGACAGATCAATGAGCATCAGTGTATCTCACTGGGAGTTTTTCCAAAGTATTTGTAACTAGTAGTGTGAGCACAGAAAAGATGCAGAGAACACGCTGTATTCCCTATAATTCATCCCAATACCAGTGCCCAATACACAAAGTCTGTTGAATACTGTTTAATGCCTGTGGCTTTAACAGACAGACAATTCAGAACTAAATATCCCATCTTTCAGTGGAGTGTGTTTTGTTAAATAATTCATTAGAAAAGTATTGTAGTCCTGGCCAAAGGATCCAGGCACAGCTTTAAGAGAGGGGACAGGATTTTCCCTTCCCCAGGCTTGCCTTCAGTCCAGGGGTTAACAGACTTCTTTGGGAGAGGGAAGCAGTGAATTCGGAACCCCTAAAGAACACATTTTTAAGGTGTCATAGTGCCTGAGTGAGATTGCTACCTACAAAAGGTGAGAGGAATCTGCCTTCATGGAAGAAAGGGTCATCTTTGGATGTAGGGGATTGTGATGAATATGCTAAATGTCTATGCAAATTTGGAGGCAAAATTTTAGATGCCTCATAATTTTGAATTATCTAGAATATAAGTGAGGCCTTAGTGCATTATGGTCCTACGTGTCAGTGCCCAAATTCTCTTTACACTATACCATATACTATGTAAAGTAAATTTTCCTTAGGCTGTGATAATTTCCCAAGCTGCCCTATGATAACTCAGCATGCTCAAACCATTTGGTTCTTGTGTTCATTATTTACTTGCATCCTCAATTTTCTGGATAAAAATTATCTTAATAAGGTAGGAGAGGAGAATACAATGTGTTTTGTTCAAAGTATCGAGAGAAAAATATTTTAGCTGCTATGAATAACCATAATTATGACTAGTACTAAATTATGTGTAATTAACTGACCCTTGACTAATCACTTCAGAAGGAAAAAGCCTAATAACACTTTCAAGTTACTTTATGCACATTCATTTCTATTGCATTTTATTCTTCCATTATTTGAGTGTTGGCTGATTGGCAAAAGTACATTTTTTTCATCACAATTTTTTACATTTTGTTCCTTATGATACATATTAATTTAATCACACACATTGCACACTTTCTCTATAGCTTTTAAACACATCATCTCAGCAATAGGAGTCCAAGTTACCTGAGCCAAATTAATCGCAGTGACACATTTCTAATCCCACCAAAGATGTTCAGGTAGCTGCACATTATCAAGTGGGGAAGTGCACTGTAGCAGTTCTACCATCAGCCATTTGCAGTGTAACTAATGATCTCTAGTGAAAGTATTTAACCTTTAGGAAGAATAGCGATAACAAGGAGGAAGAGTGTCACTAAACAGTGTCACTAAACTGGAAAGTATATGCTTACAAACACATATATTTATGTTATTGTTATTTAGTAGTACTTTAACTGTGGCACAGATGTATCCTAACTTGGTACATGGCAAAAGTTCGGTTTTTTAAAACATAACATCAAAGGAAAAACAACAAAAAAAGTACCCTACTTAAACTAACAGATGTTTCCTAAAGATGCATGATAGTATTATCAATTCTGTAATAGTGAATTGTACAAATGAGTAGGACTGTGGAATCAGGTAAACTGGACATCAGAAGCTAACATCCATAGATTAAATGTCTACACAGAACAGATACAGACACTGCATGTTCTGCGTGATGGAAAGAACTATTTGTATGCTTTGAATGACAAAATATATTTGAGTTTGTAATATTGGTTTAAAACTGCTTTATTCATTAACTGACTTCTTTGTTTGTTTTACCTTTAATAGTGGAAGAATAAACACCAGGATCAAAAAAAGTTAACAGAAGCTTTTCCCAAAATTCTGCTTCAGTGTGCAGTTTTTACAGTATTTTTAATTTAAAGAATAAAAATCAAGGGAAAAGGGGAAAAGTGATCTTAGGTCATGATTAAAGGTTCTGTTCTTGGTGCTCCTCCAAGACTGCTTGGTTCTGACTCAGATAGAGAGATTAATGCTCTCAAAGCTGTGATACAGAGCGTTGTGGTTCTGTGATTGCACATTCATGATTTATGAAGTCTGTTGACCCTTTTGTGAAATTGCCGTTGGGGAAATTGTTTGGGATATGAAAGAAATTCAAGTGACCACTGTTTGCATCCCTTTTTCAAACGAGACTTTATTGTTGGTTTTGCTGCCTTTCTTTTTTTTTTTTTTTTTTTTTTTTTTTTTTTTTTTTTTTTTTTTTTTTTTTTTTTATGTTCAAC
>JANIJG010009883.1:45283-78083 GCA_024611175.1 Megaceryle torquata
CACTGAAGTGGAGTGGAATTATCACTGGCATGTTTCTTAGCACAGTGCAGTTCACTGCTTCGCTTTATGTCAAGATTGGCTAGTTGCACAGGATTCCAGAAAAAAAAGTAAAATTCAAAAGAACCTACAGTTAGATTCCAAATACACAAAAAATATCTATCAATAAATCTAGTGGAAGTCACATAAATCCTACCTCCACAAATCTGAGAGGAGAGATGTTTTTTTAGTATGTTTTCTGTTTTTCTAATTTAGCTTTAAAGATAACAGATTTCATACCATTTATTTTAGTAATTATATCATGGGTTACTGAATTTATAGGATGACTTTCTTACTCTCAAGGGGCTTGGGACAGAAAATTTCCCTGTTGGGACAGAAAATTTCCCAAGACAAAATGTACGATCTGCTCAGATGGCTGGCAGCATGGCTGGATGGGGTAGAGAGGTTAAGGAGCATCAGGGATGCTGAAGACAAGATAGACTGGCAGATCCAGGCTCTACCTGTCTTGATGCAGAAACAGGAACATACATTAAATAGTACCCAGGATCAGGTACCCCCTCTGTCCTGCCCCACTCAGGCTAAAGGCAGAAGCCTAAGTGAAAAGAGGCAAATTCATGGCTGAGGCAGCATGTAAACTCCTGTCTTGTCGACCTTCTCCCACACCCTTGATAGGGGGTGATGGCAACGAGCTCCTGCCTGGCGTGGCAGGCGTGATGCTCCTGTTACTCCCAAGCCTCCCAGTTGTCCTTACAGAACATGTATGACGCCCTGCAAGCACAACTAGTCAATGAGGAAGGTGGATTGTCATGCTTAGAAGTATTCCCAAGATTAAGGAAGCCCAAGCTCAGCATACAAACATCTTCTGTCAAAAGAAAGAGACACATTATTGTACCTGAGGGTATTGATTGATAGTCGACTAAACATGAGACAGCAGTGTGTGCAGGTGGCCAAGAATGCCAATGGCATCCTGGCTGGTATTAGAAACACTGCAGCCAGGAGGAATAGGGAGGTGATCCCCTGTACTTGGCACTGGTGAGGCCACACCTTGAAAACTTTGTTCATTTCTGGGCCCCTCACTATATGAAAGACATAGAAGTGCTGGAGCATGGCCAGAAAAGGGCAATGAGGCTCATGAAGGGCCTAAAGCACAAGTCCCATGAGGAGCAACTGAAGGAACTGGGGTTGTTTAGTCTGGAGAAGAGGAGGCTGAGGGGAGACCTTATTGCTCTCTACAGCTGCCTGAAAGAAGGTTGGAGTGAGGAGGGGCGCAGCCTCTTCTCCCTGGTGACGTGTGACAGGACCAGAGGGAATGGATGCAAGCTGTGATGGGGGAAGTTTAGGCTGGATATTAGGAAACATTTCTTTGCCAAAAGGGTTATCAAACATTGGAGTGGTCTGCCCATGGCAGTGGTGGAGTCGCCATCCCTGGAGGAATTTAAATGGCATGTGGACCTGGTACTTAGGGACATGGTTTAGTGGTGAGCTTGCAGTGTTGGGTTGAAGCTTGGACTAGATGATCTTGAAGGTCTTTTCCAACCAACGACATTCTGTGATTATTATGACCCACATGGGAAATCATGACAAACATATCCTGATGTCTCTGTTCAAATATTAGCCAAAACCAACCTTCAGTATAACTTTCTTCCCTCATTAGCTGTTTTATTCAAAACTTGACCCTGTATATTATACATTGAACATTAAGAAGAGCAAGGAAAATGAAAGAGTTTAAATTACCATTTGTAAAGTACTATGTGTACATATTCTATTATGTGACTCATAGCATCATTATAGAACCATAAAATGGTTTGGGTTGGAAGGGACCTTAAAGATCATCTAATTCCTACCCCATGCCATTGGCAGGGGCACCTTCCACTAGATTGGGTTGCTCAAAGCCTCATCCAACCTGGCCTTGAACACTTCCAGGGATTGGGTATCCAGAAATCTCTAAGCAACCTGTTCCAGTGTCTCACCACCATCCCAGTGAAGAACTCCTTCCTTACATCTAATCTAAATCTACCCTTCTTTCATTTCAACATTGGTACCCTTCATCCTATCACCACACTTCCTGATAAATAGTTCCTCTCCATCTTTCCTGTAGGACCCCCCCTTAAAGACTGGAAGGCCACTGTAAGGTGTCCCTGGAGCATGTTATTCTCCAGGCTGAACAATACCAGCTTCCTCAGCATGTCCTCATAGGAGAGGTGCTCCAGCCCTTCTCTGGACCCACTTGAGCAGGTCCGTATCTTTCTTATGGTGAGGGCCCCACAGATGAAAAGTCTGTTACTATAGTCATGTTTTATTATTACATAATAAAATAATTATAAAAATGTCCTTTGTGAAAGAGATACTCCCATGTGGTAACTTAGACATATTTGACTTTCCATTATAAATTGAAAATTGTAGGTTAAAATTATAAATGGTAGCTTCTGAATTGATCTGATGTAGCAAATTACTATTTTTACTTAATTATGGTCTACTTACGGTTTTCCTCTTTGGACAGTGAAACATTTTGGTCATTAACACCAGATTGCCTGAAAGAGTTGCTCCTTCTGTGACAGCTAAGGGGTCCTTTGCATAGAGTAAGTTGAAAACTCAGACTTTCCTCCCTTTTAGTGAGGAATGTTCTGGTTTAGTGTTTCTGACAAATTTTAGGCACATAAATCCAGATTCATAAAGGGATTTGGACATAATAACCATAGCACTGCTATGTCAGCCTCACTTCCATGATGGAATTTACAATCCTAAACTAAAAACATAAATTCTCTAGTAAAGTGTTTTTCCATCTTTTGAAAGTGTTGCCTTCTTTTGGCTCCTGTGTCTTCATACAATTTTCTCCACATCCACCCACATGCATAAATTAAAAAGCAGCTCGGGTCAGGCATAATTGCTAGAAGACCTTGGTTCCTCCAGGGTAGCAAAAGGCAAAATCCAGCTTCAATTACTTTTAATGGAAATGTTGGTGACCAGCCCCAGCTGAGACATTGCTGCCAGTTAAAACTAATTAGCAATTCCCTGGGTAGCGTGAACACTTGCAGCCTGTTGCTTGGCTGTTGCTCTTTACACTCATGTTAGAGGAACTGCTGCTGTCTCACAAGAGTAGGAGAAAACAAAAAAAAAGAAAAAAATCTGTGGCAACATGGTAAAATGTTGCATAGGATTTTCTGACACCTCTTGGCTGTAAAGGCGAGTTCCTTGGTCGGCAGGATGCAGGGCCTGAATATTGCAGGAGACTTGGAATTCTGAGGAGTTTGTGTAACCCAAATGTTCCTGGACAAAAGCTGTTCACCAAATGATGGTAACTCGGGGAATGTGCCACAGTAGAACTTTTAGCACCAGAAAGCTTCCTGGGAAAGGTTTAAGGTCCTAGCTGGCAAGAAGAAATTATGTGGATTACTCCTTGCAGTTCAGTTGTGCCTCAGCCCCACTACAGGCAGAAAAGCACCTTGGATTTTGTACAGATTGATTGAACTGCTGAGCTTAGATTATAGAAGAAAGTGATGTTCAAGCATTAAACTTGCTATTTGCCTGACCAGATGTTTTTTACAGATAACTTGAAGCACCGACTTGGGCAGAGCAGTGCAGGCTCATGTTGTAATACACTAGCGTGTCTGCAAACACGCACCAGGAAGCACCAGCATTCAAAAAAAAAAAAAAAAAATCTGTTTTTGCCCTCTCACATCATTTGCGGTCACTTATCCATCCCAGGGGAGGTTTCTAAGGGAACCACCAGCAACTCATCTTGCCAGAGATTCCAGGCATTTGAGTGATGATTCAGATGACATTTGTGTGGTTGCACTGAAAAGAGCCAAATATGTATGGTTAGTGACAGCTTTCAGTTGGAAAGGAGAATCCTATAGCAGGATGGGTGAGCCAATCCGTGGTGATGTGCTCCACTCAGAGGCTCGTGATTTTGCGCTCTGGGAATATTGTGTTACCCACACATGTTACATTGCATTAAAAGTAGCCGGGGAAGGATGAAAACATTTATCTTGTCTGCACTAAAAGGTTTTGTCATTTTAATGATACCGCTGACATTTTTCCATACTATCTTGTGATCACTATGTGTAGTGCCAGCTGACCTAATTATTGGGATGCTAGTGTATGAATATATTGGATTATTGAATAAATGGGTCAGTGTTAGACCTGTTAAGTGGGAGAATGTCAGTCATCTCAGAAATTCTACAAAGCTTGTCCAATTAGGCATCTAGATTTGTGAATATATATTAAAAATCTGTTATGTGCTATGCTTTTTTTCTTTTTTAATTAAGAAAAAAAAAGTTTTTAAAAATAATTCCCTAATTACTGGGGTGTGGAAGCTTTCTGGGAAAGTAATTCTGGGATTTCAGAATTATACCAGCATAGTTGGAGTTGTTGGGACTGCTCTGGGTGTTAAAAGCGATAGCATAGAGATAAGCCAGGTATGTGCATTGATTGCATAGAATTCTTTTCACTCTCTGTCTTTGCTAATAAAATTAATGACATTTTAAACAACCACATCAGAGTCATACCTAAATAGGCATATCATGATGTGATATACACTATCTTGTGCTATGTTTTCTTGAAAATGTGCTCAGCAACCTTGAAAAGTCATCTACCTCTGCTATTCATTCTCTGTTCCTGGAATCATTTGAAATATGGTTCAGTGTTTTTAAATTTATCCTTTTCCTACTAGAGCTTGGGACTGTAGAAGTCCTCATACAATCAAAGCCAGCTTGCCACCAGTCCTGCCTGTGAGATGTTGGTACATTGAACAGAATTTTCTTGATCTTATATTTGACAATAATCTCCATGAGCTACATATTTGAGACTAGTCTGAATTCTCAGTGATGTCCAGTGAAAGTTACCACTGCAAGTGCTTAAGCTAGACAATCCTGAAATTTCAAAGTCTGCAAGGGCTGGAAGCCAGACAGCACAGGAGTGATTTATCAGCATATCATCCAGCAAAGATAAATTGCAGGTACTCTAGAAAGAATTACAATGGGTGGGACAGATCCTTTATTTATCTCTCTTTAATCTGCATTCTTTACTTATATCTTGTAAAGGTGTCACATTTGCTAAAAGCACGACTGATTCCTTCTCTACCTCATCCCCTTTTCACCCTGTTCCCTTGAAGGGAAGATCTATTTTCTCCTTTGTTTAAAGGAGAAAATCTAGGCCTTATACCTACTACATAAGCAAGTGATGAAGTCCTTTATGTGTCCCGTATTTTATAAGGTAGTGTAAGGATGTTTGGGTTTACACTGATTTTACCAATAAAATATAAACATTTTTTCCCATTTTTGTAACTGTATATAATACAAAAAAAAGCTCTCATGCAACACTTCACTTTCTCCAACAAGCCATGGAAATGTAGTCTCATTCTAAGTGATGTTATGCTTGTTTTCTAGCCTAGGAACACTGAACTCCACAGAAAAGAGGTAACTCCCAAAGTCCCAGCCTGCATGGGATGGAGCAAACGGTCCCTGTGTCATGCCCTACCTAATGGTGTGGAGCTGATGATATTATCTCGTTCTTTCTTTTCTTCTCTGTCCTCTTTCTTACTCCGGGGAATAATTAGTTTTTCACCAAGGCAGCTGCTCGTGATTAAGACACAAAGTTTAAAACCAGCACAGAGAAATAACAGTTCCACACAAAAGCACAACTCTGGTGACAAGAGTGTAGTGAAAGCCAGCAGCACTAACAGGATTGAGAGGTTTTTCAGGAAACAGGGTTTGGAGCGATTGACCAGAGATGTTAATTCTGAGTCTAATCAGTCTATAAATACAGTAATTCTCCTCAGTTCATAAAATGCCTGACTAAAGGGTTGGAGATGAGAGATAAATCAATTTTTGTGATTCAAGTTATTCTACATCAAACATACCTGTAATTTCTGTTTTCAGAGGTTGTATCAGAAAGGGTCTATTTTCCAGTAAGCATTATACTCAAATGTTAGTATAAAATGAACCATTTAATGTGCAATGATAAGATAATGGTTCACTGAAGTTATTGGAGGTCTGCAACACCAATGATTCCCATTTCTTGTGTTATGGAAGGACACATGAAGGCCCAAAACTGTGGAGTCTTTGGAGTGTAAACTGCAGTCTTGGGAAAGAAGAAATTATTCCCAGAGAAAATGGTGGGTTTAAGAAGTAGCAGAAACTTTCAAGGCTTCCCTCCCCCCTGTTGGCCCAAATAAGCTTTTTGGAGGACCTAGCTCATCTCCGACAGATTAAACCTGTTGAGTGGGTGGGTGATTCCTCAGAAAAATCTGAGCTTAGTGTGAGGCTTGTTGAGTGGAAAAAAATGCCTTAGCCAGGATACAGGTCTTAGGGGAACAGCTGAGAAACTCCTTATCTTTGATGAGGGGATTAAAAGATGGAAAGGTCACAGTTGGAAACGTTCAGCCA
The DNA here is from genome assembly GCA_024611175.1 of Megaceryle torquata. Taxonomy (NCBI): domain Eukaryota; kingdom Metazoa; phylum Chordata; class Aves; order Coraciiformes; family Cerylidae; genus Megaceryle; species Megaceryle torquata. Next base: position 51,667 of record JANIJG010009883.1, read on the forward strand.
AAGTAGGAGGACTATGAAGATCTCAAGGTGGACAACTCAGAGGGGTAAATATATAGCTTGAGGAAAGGGTTATAAAAATCTTGAAAGGAGGCCAGTTATAATTTAAGAGTTGGATGGCTTTGAAGAGAAAATGATAGAGGAACATTTCCTGGAACACAACAGGAGCTGTGGCAGGAAGCTAGGAGATAATGTAGGGTGAGATCCCCTGGGTTCTGTTCTCCAGTCCCTGACATCCCCAATTCCATTTGATAAATGCAATGAATCCTAGCTTAAAAGCAGATAACATATATAACTTTTCATTTTTATTTTCAATACAATCCCTTTACTAGCTTGCTAAATTCCCATTTCTGACCTTTGGGAACCACCTTCTAACTTCTTATTCTTCTGATTTCCAACCAGAATTTTGTCTCTGCCAGTTGTTCATTAGTCTGTAAGCCCTTGTTCTTAAACTGAAAGTGTTTTTAATACAAGTAGGTCTTTTCACCCAATGAGGTGAAGAAGTTTTTAGCCCAAGCTTGATTGGGCCTTTAATTTACAAGAACAAACTAGATAAGCTCTTTAGCTGCTTCTTGCCATGCATGCTATATGTTTCCTATATCATTCTTCCTATAACACTGCTGCTGCTTTTGTTTTTCACTAAATCTTTCTTAATATAGGAGGATGATAGTTACCTCTAGCATCCTAAAAGAGATGTCATCAGCAACTTAACCACTTCTGTTAATACTCCCCTAATGTGCCTAAAATAATTCCTCCTTTCATCCTAGGGTTGCATCACCTTTCCACAGCACTGCCCCACTAGCTTATTGTCATCCAGTGATAAAAAACTGTATACAGTTCTTCATCTTCAGATCTTTCCAATGATGTATTTTATGCTAATTTATTTGATTTCAGTCCCTGTGATTCCTATTCTCAACAAGCCTTTGGTATGCCCTTTGTCGTGGCTGTGTTGATACAAAACCTGGGGGTGTCATCAGCATATTTTATTAAAAATTCCGATTTTTCATTTGTGAAAATATCAATTCATTCTGTGATTAAGCAAATGTGTCCTAAGGTAGCTGTACTTGAACTATGCTTCTGTCAGATTATATTTCCTGGCTTTAAAAACTGCTTCTGGTTTTTCCCTCAGCACTTTCCCCAACAATCCTTAGTTACTGTTGTCAATGGTAATTTCTCATAATAAGCAGCTTACTAATATCCATGTAGATGAAGCATGTCTAGTTTTGTATAAAAAATAAATTATCAAAAAATACTTAGCACTGTTTTGGTTTTTGCATCTACTGATGCAATTGAACATCAAGGATAACTCATTCCTAAGAATATATGTTGTCAGGTTGTACCAGAGAGGTTTAGAATTTCCCATGAGAAATTGTGACTTTATGAAGGTCTGAATCTGGCATTGGGCTCCATAGCATGACTATGAGAAGAACTTGTACTTAGCCATTTTCTTTATAAACAGATCTTATTCTGTGTTTTGATTGTTCTCTCCATGTTCTTGCTCTTATGTAATCTAATATTTTGTCATTCCTAATATAGTGTGAATAAAACTGGTAAGAAATATTTTCAGTTTTGCCATGCTTCTGAAAACATGCCTCGTTACATAGCCTAGTAGCTGCAAACACAACTGAACACTCTCTTTCTAGGAGAGCTCACAGCTGAGACTGACGTAAAGAGGGAGGATCAGGACTTGCTGTACATGCAGAAAAGGTCAATAACTGAGCCAAGAATTGAACTCTTGAATCCCTGTTGAATGCTCTTTCTCCTCAAGTTTGTTGTGTATCAGGGGAAATATTAGTCACACCTGTACAGACACTGAGACATCTGGCCTGAACGAGGCATCTCTAATCCCAAGTTCTTTTACCATCCTACCCCCAAATTGACTTCTTCAATATGACTCTGGCTTTTTTGACATTTGATCCTCCTTTCTTCTTCCTTTTGGCATTGCTTCAGTCACAATCCCTTGTACATTATTCGTTCAGTGCTGGATTTACCAAGCTTTTAAGCTGTGCAGGGAAATATTCCCTATAGATTTCTTACTCTTCAGCTACACCCTTCCCATCATTTTATCTCTCTTCTTCAATCAAAATCTGCATGAAAACTGTTTTGTTTTGGTTTGGTTTGTTGGGTTTTTTTTTCCCTAAAGGATCTCTGTTTTGTCTGCTAAATCCCTTCATATAAATTTAACTCTACAATGCAACTATTCCAAAACCAACAGGCATCTTGTGAAAGAACACAGAGAGAAAACAAATCTAACACTGACTGCATTGAGCTTTGCCGAGACAAGAAACATATGTTTCTTCTCCAATCAATAATATTTTATATCAAAACTTATTTCAAAGTAATTAGAAGAATAAAAGACATTAACATAAACTAGTAAACAGTCTCCTTTTCTGCCTGTATGTTAAGAAAATAGTAGCATATTTTTCTGTTGTTGTTAAAAAATTATAATTAAAAAATAAGAAGTAAAATGTGCATTGAACATCTGGCTTTCGGTGAGGTCTTGCTCTCTCCTATTTTTTCCAGCTGTCTTGGCTCTTTACTTTGAAAGATCCTTGCTCAAGCATCCCTGAAGATCATTTTCCTAGTGATTGGATGTCCCTTGGCCATCTTCCCATTTTGAGAAGAGAAAGTGGGAGTGGATACCACACATGAACTTGGCTTAAATGGGCTAAACTGTCCCCTCCACTTTCAGGCACAGCTGGAATAAAGAACTTGAAAATATAAAAAAACCCTCACAAAATGCAAACAAGAAGCCCCAGTCAGACAGCTATGTCTACTTAGTCTGGAGAAACAGAGCTTTAGAGCTTTGCACTCTGCTGATTGGGGCCAACCAGGAGGAAATGAAGCCAGGTTAAAGATTCATCAATAAGCAGCACTTTTTGCTGTCTCAGGAAAGTTTTGCCTTAAAGGGTAGGACTGAATTAAAAAATGTCAGTTACCCTAAGGTGGGAATAGATGTCATGATAAGGGTTTCCATAACTTTGGCTGGGATTTCCATGTGTTCTGCAGCACACATGCACATATACAGTTAACACGACTCATATAGGAACGGCTGTATAAAGAAGTACTGCTGACCTGGGGGCTGCACAGTCAGACTTCAACAGGGCCTTTTGGGTTTATGTGACATGCAGAGGTCATCAGCACAACATGCATGCAGTGCTCTATATGTGTGCAGTAGGGACTTCTAGAAAAATAGCCCAAATCTTTTCATTCCAAAAAGTATTTTACTTAAATTCTAGGTGGAAAATAGCACATATTTGGAAAATGCAGACATATGGTAATTGTACTGACTCTCCTTTAATCTGTCTTCTGTAACAAAGGCAAAGGAAAATCAGTTTCCTGCATCGTAATTTCTATTTGACCTGTGATCTTCTAAGATCACAGCTTTTCTTGATCTGAATAAATGGATGATGCACCATCAGTATGTTAAGTTGTTTCAATGGTTATTCTTGTTTGAAACATTCATGTACTTTTAAACAATATCTGCTGCATTAAATATAATGATAATGTTTTTTGACATTGTTTTCTGCTAGATGAGATTATTTTGGAGAGCAAATAACAGAAAATGCTTTCTGACTGTATTAGAGTATGACAGCAGCATTCATAGCCTTAGTACACTGTGAAGGGTATGTGTAATAGAATACACCTCATCCCTGTTCATGAAGTTAGGACTTGTAAGGATGCCCTTATAGCCTGCCCTTGGCAAAATGGCCTGGATAACAATGGCTGTCGAGGCAGGTGGGCTTGTACACATGACAGGTGAATGGGATATCCAAAACTGTCCAAAATTCATAACATTCTTGTGGTGGGCTGACCCTGGCTGGATGCCAGGTGCCCACCAAAGCCACTCTGCATTTCTCCTCAATGGAGAGGGGAGAGAAAATTTAATGAAAAGCTCATGGGTCAACATAAAGACAGGGAGAGATCACTCAGCAATTACTGTCATAGGCAAAACAGACTTACTGTTCTGGCAGGGCGGTTGGACTCAATGATCTTCAGAGGGCCTTTCCAGCCCCTAAGATTCTGTAATTCTGTGACTTGTCTAGGGGAAGTTGGTTTAATTTATTACCAAACTGTCCTGGTGTGAGTGAGAACAGAACTCATTCTGTTCAGTGATTTTACTTCTCAGCTCAGTCTCTTCTTTCTAACTGCACTTTCTCAAGTTAGCAGCATCTTTTCCCAGGCAGTGGCTGCTTCTTGAAGTGATAACACCCCATGTTTAGAGTTAGTAACAAGGGTTGGTGTGCAGACTAAAGCCACTGGGGGATCTTGTGTACCACATTTGGGGTGCAGAAAGTGAAAGGCTGCACCTGCAGGGAGGAGAGGACAGGACATGTGACCCCAAACTGATCAACGAGGTATTCCAGCCCATAGACTTCCTATTCAGTGTAAAGCTGAAGGATCAGGAGGGTCTCGACCCTCCTTCTCTTTGCCCTCTTGGCGCACTTTGCCAGCTTGGCTCAGCTTGACTTGTGTCATCTTCCAGTTCCTTCCTTGGAACATTGTTATTTTAACAACATTAGCAGCTCCATCAGCACTCGTGATTTCTAAGCCAAACCTCATCAACCAGTGGTGAGACTTCCTCCTTCCAGGCTTTCACTCTTACTTCTAGGGTCAGGGATTCCCAAGGGTTGGTCTTAGCAGTGAAGACTGAAGCAAAGAAGGCATTCAGTAACTGCACCTTCTCTGCATCCTCTGTCACCAGGGCTCCAGGATCACTCAGCAGTGGGCCCACATTTTTCCTAGTCTTCCTTTTACCACTGATGTGTTTGAAGAAGCCCTTCTTGTTCTTTACTTTGCCAGAGTTAATTCCGGGAGGGCCTTGGCCTTACTTGTTGCTTCCCTGCAAACCCTGACAGCATTCCTATAATTCTCTCAAGAGACCAGTCCCTTTTTCCACATGCTGTGAACTTCATTCTTCCACTTGAGGTTTTTTCTCAGCAGCTCCTTGCTCATCCATGCTGGTCTTCTGCCTCCTCTACTTGTTTTTCTTTACTCAAAGGAATGCACCTGTCTTGAGCTTGGAGGAGGTAATGTTTGAATATCAACCAGTTCTATTGGGCCCCCTTATCTTCTAGAGCCTTAGCTCAAGGGGTTCCCCAAGTAGGTCTTTGAAGTGGACAAAGTTAGCCCTCCTGAAGTCCTGAGCTGCAATCTTACTTATTGCCTTGCTTCTTCCTTGTATGGTACTAAATTCTACCGTGTCATGATCACTACCACCAAGGCTGCCCCCAACCTTCACATCCCCAGCCAGACCTTCTTTGTTGCTTAATACAAGGTCCAGAAGCATACCCTTCCTCAATGGCACTTCCAACACCTGCATCAGGAAATTATAATCAATGCATTGCAAGAGCCTTCTGGACTTGAGTATGCCTCGCTGTGTAGCCTTTCCAACAAATATCAGGGTGATTGAAGTCACACATGATCACCAGGGCATGTGATCTTGATGCTACTTCCAGATGCCTGGAGAAGGTCTCCTCAACATCCTCTTCCTGGTTTGGTGGTCTGTAGTAAACTCCATTAACAGTTTCACCTGTATTTGTGTGCCCCTTAATTCTCACCCACAAGCTTTCAACATGTTCTTCATCCCAACCTGGGAAAAGCTCAATGCATTCCAGTTGCTCACACACATAAAGAGCAACTCCAGCACCTCGCCTTGCTGGTCTTTCCTAAAAAGTACATAACAGTCTATGACAACATTCCAGTCATGTGAGCTATCACACCATGTCTCAGTAATTGCAATGAGATCATGAAAGATATGGGCTATATGTTTGTGCCTTACAAGGGTTTTCTCCCTGAGAGGCTGGTGTCCCACAGGGGTTGGGGCAGCCATGGCAGCTCCCCTAGCCAGCAGGGACCTCTGAGTCTTTCTTGCCCTTTTCCTTTGGGAAAAGGCAGGATTAGAAAGGGCAAATTTGAAACAGAAAGTGTAAGGATATTTCAAAAGCTGCACACATTATGCCTAAAGCAGGCATATCTACTACAAGACAGAATGCTGTTTTGTAGTAGAAAGCTTATGGGGGGGCTGGTGAAATGTTTGCACACTGTTTAGAGAAGGCCTATGATAGTATAGAGAAATATGCTGTCACAGAGTCTGTGATGGTTTTCCATATAGCAACAGAGCTGTGTAATGACCTCTAACGTGTTGTTGTCCAATTAAAATAATGAAGTAAATAACCCAAATCAGCCAAAATCAGTGTTCAGTTTGTCTATGGACCAAGAACAAAGCAGAGTTAATTCAAACCCAGTGAAAAAAAAAATGAGGGGGAATATATTGTTTCTTTATTCCACATGGATCAGCTATGTATTTTATCTTAGTGTTGCATAAGGCAAATTAATGATGGTTAAACTTCATCATATTTGACATTTTGAATCTCATAATCATCACAAAATTTGGATGCATTTCCATATCCCATTATCTTTGCTTTGCACTGAATAATGTTTTTCTGGTTTTGCAATTTTGGCTTTAGCTGAGCTGGAAACACTGTATAAAGGTATATTTCTTTCTTGCTCCTTACATGAAGAGACTGCTTTAAGTCAACATTTTTTATTCCAAGAGAGCAATTTTATTATCCATTATTCTATCATTATTCTAATATTGCCTATTTGTCTATAAAAAGCTACAAGTCTGTCAAAGATGGCTGTTTCAAAGTCACTTTAAAATGTACAATGTTAAAAACCAACTTGGTAAACTCAGCTGTATCAATACTTACACCCCCCTCCCTCAAGAAAAAAAAAAAAAAAAAAGAAGTAAATGAAGCAGTTATTGATCTTGCTTGAAGCTTTAGTTTGTTTACCTCACTTGGCTTCATGGATTTATAGTCACTCTGGAAGAGGATGTGCCATCTGAAAATGACAGTTGCAAATCAAAGGATTTGGATAATAGTCTGGGAATTGAAAAACTTGGACATATGGATATGCTTACATCACTTGGGTACAAGTGCTGAATGATGTCTCATTCTCCTTTTGAGAATCTGGGCAAGACTCTCCCCTCTGCAGTTACAAGGTGATGAAATAAAAGAACAAGTTGGCACATCCCCTGCTTTGTAGGTATTTTGTGTTTTAGGCACCACCTCAGTCTACTCTTTGTGGGTTTGCTTTCTTGTCCATAGATAACATCGTGCATCAAACTGTGTCCTGTTCTCTGTACCAGATGGTCAGGTCCCATAGAGGGATTTGGGCTTGTAACCAATAATGACATTTCAGTGAAGCAGCAGCAGTGTGTGTGTTGTATTGTTAGATGCAGTGTAATATGGAAGAGTTGTTTATTATAAAATGAAGTCCCTGATGCTTTTTTTTCAGTGATTGTCCAGGAGGAAAGGTTAAAGATCTCATGTGTTCCCTGTCTACCCTGAGCCCCTACAGTGTAAGAAAAGATTCATTTAGTCAATGCTCCTTTTCTCAAGAGAGCAGCCATATTGGCCAGTATTATCTATTCTTCTGTAAAATGACCAGTCTGTTAGAGGTTTTTTGTAAAGTACACAGTGCAAGTTAGTCAGCAAACACAACTCTTGATTTTTTGCTTCTGAAGATCCAAGTAAAAATCTAATCAGCTTCACACAAAGTGTGTTTCATTATACTGTTTCTTCACTTGGCTTGCAGATTTTTGTGTGAGACTTGGGAGGCCATCTGTCTTGAATCAAACCTGGCCAAAGTATCAATGGCATAGGTTTATACACACATATTATACTTGCTTTACTTCAGGAACCAGTGCTCCTAGGGTCAGTGAAAAATCTTTAGATAATGCTGCGAGGTCATGTATGGATGGGCTGAAGTTGACCTTGGATGTTTGTATGCTACCATCTGGCTAGCACGTTGTACACGCAATATACAGCTTGAATGTTTCCTTGCAGTGGGTGCTCCACCCTTTCTCTTGCTCTGCGAGGACAAAAACCTGGTGAGAACATGGGAAAGTACTATGTACAATGAAGGGAAGGAAAAGAGGAGCCAGTGAAAAGGAAAATCACTAATTGACATTTTGGCATGTAGCAGAGATCTTCTGCATAGATTTTACATCTGTAAAAAACTCAATCCCTCTGAACTGTGTTCTCTATTGTTCTCATCTGAAGCTAAAGCTTTTGCCTTTAGGAATTAGTCCAAAAGATCAGAAGATTATTGTTGCATTATGGACTGCAGATTGCGTGTGTAGATTTATATGTTAAAATTGCCATACTAATTGATGTGTTATTATTTTTTTAAATCTGAAATCTGTTGTTTGGTCTATGACTTGGCATAACATCATGAGGTCCCTAAACACAAAAGTGAATGCTTTGGAATGCAAAGTGCCTAAATACTGACGTCAGGCCATCATGTTTCAGGTTGCAAATCAATATATCTTTTTGAAGTGACCTGCATTTGAAAAAGAAGTGTTCAAAACTTTAATTGGCTTTAAGTTTCTGTAACTCGAGAGCAAATGGCAATTTCATGACAGAAATTTCACCATGTCCACACTATTGGAAGTGAAACAGTAAATATCATCAAAGACAAACCTTTTAACAGCAGCAACCTTGTAACAGCAACACTGGGGAGATTATGGTACTGAAAGCAAATAAAGATACTGTTGTTTTCTGTCGTATCTGGTTGTGGTACTTGAGAGAAAGACCTCAATCTTTTTGCTCTTCTGCCTGTAAACAGAGTGACTGCTTAGATAACAGTCTGTAGTTGTGACATCTCTTAGCAATGCATTTTGAAAACACAAACATGCTGCTTTATTAACCATTCCACCTTAGCTGTGCTTTAAGTGGATTTGGAGGATATATTCTCAGATAATTATGAAGAGGGACATGTAAGAGGCCACAGCGAGCCATGAGGCACCTGCTGCAGGAACCTGTCCTATTGGCATCATAATTGCAAAGTTTGGCAGAGTTTAGACAGCATGGGAGCCTCTCACTCAAAGGAGTGAGCTCATTGGGTAGCATTTGGTGTAAAACAGGGAAAACTACTGGCAATTCACTGTGGTGATTGAGGGTCTGGAGAAGTGGGTGCAGAAGGCCAGGTAACATAGCTTGTGTTCTAGGAAATGTGGATAGATGAAGGCATTGCAAGAGATCAGGTAGCCACCCTGGGTCAGTAATGATGTCAACGGGCTACTTAGGAAACCAGAGCCTGAACCAGACCTGCGGAGAGTCTGCACTGCATAAGAGCATCAGCAATCATGCCAAAGGGACAGCACCAGTTGTAGGTGCTATTGACACTGTTCATCATGTAAAGAATACCAGATCATATTTTCAGATACATGGAACTGAGGACACTGTTACTGCTGGAGAAAACCTCTCCCTTTCTCCCCTTCCATTGCTGCATTTTGGTGTGAATGCTGAGCTCCCCTGAAGGAGATAAACTTCCCCTCAGTTGAAAAATGTGGTCCTCATTCCTGAAGATATTTTCTGCCTTCCAAACTGGGTTTAATGGGGAATTAATATATTTTAACTGCAAAGCAATAAGGAAGTGGTAGTTTTGATAAAAAGATGGGCAGAATTCAGTTTTAGTTTTGCAAATGACTCCATCCCACTTTTCACAAATGGCAGGCCTGATAGTGCTAAAATGTTTTGTTGTAAATCAAGGGAGAACGGCTGCCCTGTGAATGCAGGAATTTAAAATTAAGGATTAGAAGCATGATATATGTTACACTTGATCCATTTATGGAGCAAAAGTCAAGGAGAGAAAAGGTTGCTCAGGTTTAAAGAGAAATTTGTATGTTTTCTAATGTTGGGCTACTTTCCTCTAATTCTTAGTAAGGAATAAATGACACACTAAAGGTGGTATGAAACTGGTTTTCACCCTAGAAAAATAGAAATCACATAAATCTTTGCCATCTTCAAGAATCCTTTATTACCTTTTTAAGGTCTAAATTTTGATTATGCAAAAGGACACTCTTAACTAGTGTCTTATGCATGAGGCTGGGAACGAAGACAACACTTCTCTGTCTTATAGACAAATTCATGACTTTGGACTATGGTTATTCTTTGTGCAAGGCTGAAAGGCATAATTAGTGTTTGCAAAGTAACAAGATATTTGGATGAAAGGCACTATGCATACAATGTGTGTGAAGTGTTTTAATTGAAAAAACGTGAGCTGGCAAGTACATTGGGACGGGACATAACCCTGCAGCAGTTACAGGAATAAGTTCTACCCCACCAAAATGCATGAAGTTATGATAATCTCCTGTTTTTCTAGCTCAATTAGTCTTGAATCTGAACTTTGCTGCAGGTATTTGCTTTTTATTCTCCTTTTGTCACATCACAGTGTTGATACAACTAAGAAAAAGCTGCAGATGTTTCTTCTGTTTATCAAGTGAGAAACCCTTGTAAGTGAAATTTAAGAAATTCTTTTTTAGACTGACTTTACTTGATGATAATAACCATTTTTCTGGTGAAGGAATTAACAAATACAAATCAATAGTCTTTGATCCCAGTTCAGTAGGTCTGACAAAATAACATTCCTAGATGAAGATGTTTGTGCAAAGTTCTTTAGGGATCTATACAGGATCAGGGTCAGATGGACTGGTGCTTTTGGCTAACCACCACACCAGTCTCCCTTTCACACAGAATGATGAACTACCCAGTACATACAAATGGCAATACTGATACAACTGCACAAAAGGAAGCGGATAAAGAAAGAAGGTACTCTCATGTTCTGTGGCAGTTTAAAAGAAAAAACATCCTGGAGTCTTTAAAAAAAAAAAAAAAGCAACCCTGCAGACCCAATTTGGTTTCATGCAGATTGCTATTTCATTTTGATTTTTAACATTCTTAAGTGGAAGGTGTTGGTGGTCTGCATAATTAAAGGCACTGGGGAAACAAAGGACCAGACCTAGAAGGAGGAGGCCCCTCTGCTGTTAGTGTGGCTGAGGGGACTGGTGAAGCAGTGTGATGCTTCTCTGAGAAGTACCAGTTGCTGTCCTCACCCTCCGCAGAGGAGCAAGCTACTCTCATATGACTTCCCTATGCTATGGTCCCATTCCTGGGGCCGGAGCAGCCTGCTCTGGACTCTCTTGAGAGAGCATGGGCTAATTTTGCATGCACTCAGGAGAGTATTTCAGTACCCAAGAACCAGCTTCTGTCTATTGCCACATATAAACAATGCCTAATGAAGAAGGCAGTTTTAGAAGGTCCTTTTCACTTCTAAGCTTATGGATGGCACCTGATGGCCTCTGATCTTTGGCCTCTCTGCCCCAGAATGAGATATTCTTGCTATTCTCTAAAATGAATTTGACAGAGTAGCACAAATTTTTGATCAGACAAATCCCACTGTTAATATTTAGCAATTATCCTTTTCAAGTTTAGAGCAACATTGGACTCCGTCATTGCCTGTCTTTAAAGTTGACTTTAACCATAGTCCATCTCTCAGGTCTACTTATCAAAGTGTTTCTTTCTCATACATAAAGAAACCTGAGTTTGATGACTTTTCTGAGATGCTTTAGACTTCCATCTCTTGTCTTTTCAATCTGTCTGTATGGGCATTCATTTAGACATTATTTTTAGACACGTAGCCCTCTCAGGTTCATTTCTACCTTTTGAAAGTTGATGAAACTATGGATTGCCATTACTAAAGCTGATGACTTTTCAAGGATATTCTCAGAAATGTGGTGCGCTTTGATACTGGGTTCCAAAGAATGGGAAGGAAAGGATAGCTGGAAAAAAAAAAAAAAAGAGCTATTTATTTGTGTCCATGTAGATCAAAATGAAAGTATTTTGTGATAGTCTGTGGTTTCCTTACTACTATCACGTACCCAGAAGACAGCAATTAATAAAAGCAACCAAAAGAAGATGAAATAAACCCATTCTTTTATTTTAATTATCTCTGTGTATGGTGGTCATTGGAGAAATGTCATAGAAGATGATTTATTTTCTCAGATGGTGATCTCAGGCATTTTTACACCTTCATTACTTTTTTTTTTTCATTGGTTCCTTGCAATTGCTAATATTTAATATCTTTATCAATGATCTGGATGAGGAGATCAAGTGTGGATGACACCAAGTTATGTGGGTGGGTTGATCTGCTTCAGGGTAGGAAGGCTCTACAGAGGTATCTGGACATGCTGGATTGATGGGCTGAGGCCAGTTGTATGAGGTTTAACAAGACCAAGTGCCAGGTTCTGCACTTGCGTCACAGCCCTCTGCAACACTACAGGCTTGGGGAGGAGTGGCTGGAAAGCTGCCTGGCAGAAAAGGACCTCGGGGTGCTGGTTTACAGCTGGCTGAGTATGAGCCAGAATTGTGCCCAGGTGGCCAAGAAGGCCAATGGCATCCTGGCTGGTATCAAAAATATTGTGGCCAGCAGGACTAGGGCAGTGATTGTTCCCCTGTACTTGGCACTGGTGAGGGCACACACCTCAAATACTGTGTTCAGTTTTGGGCCCCTCAGTACAAGAAGGACATTGAGTTGCTGGAGAGGGTTCAAAGAAGGTAAACTAGCTGGTGAAGGGTCTGGAGCACAAGGCTGAGGGACTTTGGTTTGTTTAGTCTGGAGAAAAGGAGGCTGAGGGGAGACCTTATTGCTCTCTACAACTACCCCAAAGGAGGCTGTAGCGAAGCAGGCATCGGTGTCTTCTCCGATGAGAGGAAACTGCCTCAAGTTACACCAGAGTATGTTTACATGGGATAATAGGAAAAATTTCTTCACCAGAAGGGTTGTCAAGCCCTGGAACAGGCTGCCTAGGGAAGCAGTGAAGTCACCATCCCTGCAGGTATTTAAAAGACTTGTAGATGTGGCACTTAGGGACATGGTTTAGCGGTGGACTTGGAAGTGTTAGGTTTATTGTTGGACTTCTCGGTCTTATGGGTCTTTTCCATCCTAAATGATCCTATGATTCTATTCTAGGTCCTAACCAATGAGACTGAGTTCACCATTCGTAGTGTAAATCTGCATAAAAAAAAAAATTGCCTTAAGAGATGCTGTAACGTTATTTTTGCAGGGCTAGTCCATGCTTTAGTTTTAATACAGATCCTTTTATAATTTTTTCAGTACAAAGTTAACTAGAACTTGTCCCTACTTGTAAGCCATGATTAAAGAAAAAGCTGAATGTAACATATCTCCTATCCTGAGTTTCTTTATTGTGTGGTTTTTTTAACCCATTATATAACTACTCTTTCTACAGCTACTGTGTAGCATATTGCAGGGGGGAAGATGTCTTATTTGCTAATCTATTTATGTGACACTACTATTTATTTCACACTTGTCCCAGATTTAACTGTTGTAATCATGACCAGCCTCTATTTGAGATACTTTATTTTTTTTTTATCTTCTTCTACCTAATAAAATACCTCCAAACTCCTGTAGTTCCCATATAGACCTTCTAGACATGATTTCAACTTCATGCCTGCCAATTTAAAACAGACAACAGACTATTTGGAATGTGAAAAACAATTTCGTAGCTTATAAGCAAGAAAATGTTTTTCTTTATTCTAGGGAGATTGCTTTTTATTGACTTCAAACATGTTCGCTTAGTAGGGCCTCCTAAGGGGAGAAATAGCTGTTGCTGACAAATTATCTGCAGTGTGTTAAGTAATAAATACAAAAAGGAGCAAATTCTAGAAGGCATGCCAAGAAAACAAAGCACAGAGAGTGTTCACATTTCTAGGCTTAGTTATCTGTCCACATTTTTGAGGCCTCTACACCCGTGGTGTCATTCACGCTACAAACATGTCTGTATCTGCCTATTTTATGTTCCTTCAACACCCTTTTGAATGCACTCATTATTGCTTGGCCCATGAAGTCTAGGCTTTGGAATGAACTTTATAATTTATTTAGACTATTTTAAAATTTTTTTATGAACACATTTCAGATAATGTTAGAAAAATTGCATAACTGCCTTTTTTTTTTGGCCAAGATGGCATGGCTTGCCTCAAGGATACAGCCTCACCTTGGTCAAAAAGAGCCATGTTGTTTCAACAAGTCTTCATATGTCTTTGCTACATAACAGTCATGAAACAGAATCTGGAAGAGACTTTCTAGGGTTATGGTTTACCTGAAACCCTGTTTCTGTAGCCTGACTAAAGTCACAGCCAGGCTCTCCATAGATAAGATAATGATAATCAGGAGCTGGAGACCCATCTGCAGTTACCCAAGGATTGCTGACATTGGGAAACTGAATGGCAAATGCTGTGAAATAAGCTTCATCTCCTGTTTAATAAATACATCAAAGGATTCCCTGCATTCTCCAATATGTACAAAAATCTTAGAATAAAAGTTATGCGCTATGGTTTGTACCTCCTTTGCCAAAGGTAAGAGCTTTTCTTCTTCCCACAATGGCTAATTACAAACCAGCTATTACATCACATACATGCTGCTTTTCTGCCTTTATTAGATTATTTCATCTTTAACTTTTCATAAGGGGAAAGAGGAATGAACAACAAAACAGCTGTAGACTTCCATGGGAGAAATGTCTCAAAATAAATTGTTGCTTCAGAAGCTACAGGAAGAACACTTCTTTCCAGTCATTGAGGGTTTATGTAAATATACAGTGTTGTTTCAGCTTAGTTAGTGACTCTGCATATTTATAACATCTCTGCAACAACTTCCATCTAATTTTTTACAATCTCTAACCATTTTAAGTGTTACCTGCAGATATCTTAATATCATAAAGAATTTAAATATCACAAAAGACATTTATGTACATAACATATGAATTTTATAGAGTCATAGAATGATTTGGGTTGGAAGGAATCATAAAGATCATCTAGTTCCAACCCTCTGCCATAGGCAGGGACACCTCCCACTAGACCAGGTTGCTCAACGCCCCATCCAACCTGACCTTGAACACCTCCAGGGATGGGGCATCCACAACTTCCATATACTAATTTCAGTATCTCACCACCTTCACAGTATAGAATGTCTTCCTTACCTCTTATCTAAATCACTCTCTTTCAGTTTGAAACCTTTACCCTTGTCTTATCACTATATTCCCTCCCCATCTTTCCTGTAGGTCTCCTTTAAGTACTTGAAGGCTGCTATAAGGTTTCCCTGGAGCCCTCTCTTCTCCAGGCTGAACAACCCCAATTTCCTTTTCTATCTTTGTTCCACTGATCAGAGAAAACAATTTAAAAGGGGAACAGGAGGCAGATACATAACATATGTGGTTTGTGTCATCATAAAAGTCATCCACAAGGAGAGGTAGATCTGAGCTTGAATGTTCAGATCCATTTTCAAAAAGGCCTTGTGGTTTGGAGAGTGTTCAGATCACATACAGTTTTTCCCATAAGGAAATGGAGAATTCATGTGAACTTAATGTTTTGATGACTGTATCTTCTCTATGTCATACATTGCACTTTGACTGAATGCTCTTTTTAAAAAGTCCATGGTTTCTACATAACAGAGTTGTTGAAAGGTATCTCAGATATGTCATGGGTTGAAGATATCCCAGTAAACTGGACTGATGGTGAATATAGGGGGTTTCTCATACATGTTTCCCTGACTTCAACACAGTTTTGGGGAAAAGATCAGATTATGTTCTGGGGCAATTACAGACCTTTTTGCTGTTTTGGCTTGTCAGCTGATTAAGATGAGGCCTGCCTTTTAATATTGATTGGATGTATTTGCTGGCTTTACTGGCTAGTAATGGAGTATTGTGCAGGTTCAGCTGACTCAGCATGTTTAGAGAGTTTTTCACTAATGCTATTAGTTGTTTAATACCATTATTTGTGGAAATAAAACAAGACTTGTCATGCTCTGTCCATTATTATTCTGTCCATTGCAAGCTTTCTGTGGAAAGCAAATAGTTTCTCTGAATTTTCCCAAATCATGCTGGTTTTAGGGAAGCTGGTATAAGATTTTATTTTAGTATGTCTCAAGATTAAGACTTTTGCTGCTTCTATGAACTAAGGAACACAGCAGAGGACATTATTATTTATTATCACAGAAATTTTAAATTGGCTTGAAACAGAGGTAAGCCATACACTAACACTGCTAGACAATGACCATGTTGAAAAGGTTTCTTCTATAACCTCACAAAGTCTCCACATCAACTCCTGAGTTCCTATGAACAATATATTTGTAATCTTTATGTGGTAGGTGAAACTTAATCAATAGGTCCATCCTCATTAACAGAGCTCAGAGTCTATTTTGATATTTCGATTAAATACAAAGAATACTAATTAACTGATTTGATTTAATTTGGCCAATAAGTACCACTATTTGTTATTACAGCAATATTGTCCAGCTACTGTGAAAAAACATAATTGATTTTTTACACAAGGTTAGCATTTCCAAGTTACCCTAGAGATTAATCACAGTCCAATAATTATTGCAATCTCTTGATTACTCATTATTACTCCTTAATATATGAGGAATAAATATTTTGCCAACAAATCTAACAGATGAAGTAGAAAATAGTTTAATTTAACAATACATTTTTCTAGTTTACCTTAGACAAAATATTTTCAGTCTTAGTTGCAAGACAAATATTTTATTGAATAAAGCCATTATTTTATCTACCTCAAAAGCCTGTCTTCAACACTGACAAACAGCAGCTAATCAGTAGTGGTAATTCTAAATGAAGGAACATTATCTTCTCATAAAGTTCCTCTCCAGCAGAGCAATATTTTAGGTTGGGGAGGATAAAGTCTTTACCAGGCTTGGAGTTTAAACAGCTCTGTCTGAAGCCACTGGAAATATCTAAAATTAATTAAAAGATAGTTTTACTGAAGCATTTAATTTATGTCCCAAAGCAGGTTTGTTAAGTCTTATAATAATTATCTTTGTTACCAAAACTGCAGGTACTGGCCTCAAACATGTAAACATTTTATCTTTGTCTGGATAATAGATAAATAATAAATAACCTCTCATACTAAAAAAAAGTGTCAGAACTTCTGTAGATTTTTATTAGCCTGGAAAAAATATGAAACCTTCTCAAGGAAGTTCATCTGTGGATATTCTCATGGTTCTTCTAAAGAAAATATAAAAGTTTAACAAATGAACACATGCCTAGTACCCACCATGCTCCCAGAACTCATATGTATAACCCAATTACTATATGAAAAGAGCTATTAAAAATAATTAGAGTCATCTACAGGATACTTATGATCCTCACAAATGACTGGGTAAAGAGAACCACTTTTAAAATAGTAACTCCTACATGACAGCCCAGCCACTTCAGATAATAATTTGCTTACTTTTTTATGCATGTGCACCACTTAATCCTCCTTGGAATATGTGATACAGGGGTCATGTCAGCACTTCTCTGGTAATAGTCTGTGCATGGAAGCTGCAGTTGGATAGGGAAATTGCACAATATGGCTGTTTAGTCAAAGCAAGTAAACGTGTCCAAGAATAGTTCAATTTCTAATGAAAATCTTTCTAGTTACAAAGGTCTGCCTTATCTGCCCATTTGTCTGAAGCTCCCAGTGAATACAGGTGTCTCCAATTCAATTGCTCAGCACAGGACTTAAGAAGCTTTATGTATTTGGAAGATTAATAATATCTCAAAAGCAGAATGCCAACATGATTGCACCAGTACTTTACTGATAGCACACTTTATGAGCTCATTAATAAAGGATTTGACAAAGTGCTTTGCCTGCTAAGTGTGCTACATGGAGGATGAGAATGTTCCCACTTCTGACCAATGCATACTTCTTTTTCTACATCTCTGCAGTCTTCACTTGGAGACACACTAAAGCAGTATGATGGTTAGTTTGGAGGAACATGATTTTTAGATCATGTCCCAGTGGCTCCCCAAGACTGGGAGAAGTCCTCACAGGCTACTTCTTTGGGGGGTTCTGTGCAGTTGCATGGTGCAGAACAGCACAGACCTAACGATATCAGATTGGTCAATGAAGAAACAAGGCAGTAGCTTTTGGCTCTGGCACTTGAAGTCCACCCCTAGCTTCTGCTTTAGACATCAAAGTCTCACTTCAGACCTTTCCCCGAATTTATTTTATACATATAAGTAAAAGACAATGGTTAAGTAAAATTCGTGTTGCTGGTGTAGGTATCAGTTTCTTTAAACATCCAGTTACATCGTGTCTGCCACTAAGTAAATCTGATTTGTATTCTGGTATTTTTCACTCTGCCACAGCCAGGCAGCCTAAACCTCAGAATTTAACCTGGAACCTTTTAGAAGGGAAATTTGGATTTATTCCACAGGAATTAGGACAAAACCAGATATTGAGATTTGTTGGACTACAAAATCGACCAAAGTTAGGGTGTGTTGAGAATAGTAGTTTGGGCTCAGATAAGTTTTGTATCATGAATTATTCATGGAACTGGACTATTAAGAAGATTCTGATTCTTTCCTATAAAACATGTAAGTTTAAGGATGAAATTACAGAAACTTTCAGTGCTTACAAGTTCTGACTATCCCTCAGATAAGATTTCTTTCTTTTCTTCTAAAGTTCAAGTTAATTAGGTTTTTTTAAGAATCTGGTGGCTTTTAATGCTGCTTAAATGGAATCTGATGCTTCTGTAAAAGGTCTTTTACAGTGAGGTAAAATAAACAGGATATGGAACAAGAAATTGATAGGTTCTGACTTTAACCATGTCTTAAAAGTGTATGAACTCTCTGGGCTAAGCTAAAATGAAACTAGAAGTCTAGGACAGAATATGTACCTAATGTACATGATTTTAGGCACCTAAGTTTGGCATATGGCCTGTCTCTGGAGACTGTCAGACCTTTCCTCCTGTTCTGGCTACAAAGGGCACACAGACACTCACTTCAGACCTAAGTTTCAGATAGCTGAGAGGCAGATTTCTGCTTAATTTACAGCAATAGCCCTTGAAACATTCCAAATAGCGACTTTATGACTTCTGAATTATTTTTTGATCTGCAAGCAAAGCAAAGTATATAGAACTACATATGGAAGAAAACATTTTCTGTCCAAAGACACGTTTCCTGTGTCAGGGACAATGCCAGATCTAGAAAAGAGCATCGCGGATTAATGTGTCAATGGTATAAACCTTAAACAGACATTTGTATTCCTGACTTCGTAAGTAGGAAACCTCGTGATGACTGTGTGACCAGGATGTGGAAACTTCATTCTGAAGGAGGGGAAGAAGAACAAACATCATTGTGTTGTGGGTTGATGGTTTTTGTTTTGTTTTGTTTGGGGTTTTTTTAATAAAAAGAAGGGGAACGTCCTGGTTTAAGTGAGAACAGAACTCATTCTGTTCAGTGATTTTACTTCTCAGCTCAGTTCTTCTAACTAACTGCACTTTCTCAAGTTAGCAGCATCTTTTCCCAGGCAGTGGCTGCTTCTTGCAGTGATAACACCCCATGTTTAGAGTTAGTAACAAGGGTTGGTGTGCAGACTAAAGCCACTGGGGGATCTTGTGAACCACATTGGGGGTGCAGAAAAGTGAAAGGCTGCACCTGCAGGGAGGAGCAGACAGGACACATGACCCCAAACTGACCAGTGAGGTATTCCAGCCCATAGATGTCATATTCAGTGTAAAGCTGAAGGATCAGGAGGATCTTGCCCCTCTCTTTGCCCTCTTGGCCCACTTTGCCAGCTCGGCTTGGCTCAGGTCCTCTTCCAGTTTCTTCCTCGGAGCATCTAAGGAGGCCTCTGTCTGTTCTGCCTTTGATCTCGATATGTGTTTTTCTGAACCTGGTACTAGAATCCAGCTCCTGAATACAACTTCCATCTGTTGCTGGGTGCAGTCTGGGACTCGCCTGCTGCCTGCATCAGTGGTGATGGTGACATTATTACCATCAAGGGGGCTGGGTTCAATACTGGTTTTGTATATATTTTTATATATTCCATTTTTATTATTATAATTTTAATTTTCATTACAGCTGTCCTAGTTTCCTTTTCTAATTGCTGAGTCTCTCTCCCTTATTCCCTTTCTCTTCTTCTTTGGGAAGGGGGGGGTTAACAGAGAGTGGTTGTTACAGGTCTAAGGAGCCACCCTGACCCTAAACCATGACAGGGAAAAAGAACTGAACATGCGTAAAAGAATTCTTCTGCAAGGTCTTATACTGACTCTAAGTACTTATAAAATTCTGTCCTGTATTTGAGAGAGCCCTGTGCTGAAGGATGTACCTGATCCTTGTTCATGTAAACTCTATTTCCAGTCTTTTTCTAAGCAAAAAGTCTGCTTTGCGAAAAGCAGTTAATCAGTGGTTAACTTTCTCATTATCTTTGAAAGAGAGCAGATCTGCCAAATTAAACTCAGACCTACTGAGCTAATCACATTTAACTGGAAGGAGACTGTGCCCCTAACCCCCCCCCCACCACGTAGCTAAACGAACAGTTCTTGAGGGAGATGATGGCTGGTGACCAAAGTAGGAGTGCCCTTAGGAGACCAAGAGGGCCATTAATTGTGGAGCAATCGCACTATGCTTAGATGACGTGTAATTTACTCCTGCAGCATACAACAGATGTGTACAATATTGCCCTGTAATAACACACTGCTGTGGGCCACTCACACGTACACAATAACAAGGCATATGGTGGATATCTGCAATCAGTGAGCAGATCATAACACTGATTTTGAGACTGCTCATCCACTCTTTTTCATCAAGCATCATTTCTGGATTGCCTCCTTGGGGGGTAGTTCATTTTCCAGTTTAGGCCTCCAGCTCTAGTATCTTCATTTAAGGATCATTTCAACAGAGAAGTATTAGGTTTCTGCATAAATTATTAAGAATTAGCTTTAGCTGAAGCTGTGAGAGGAATGTGGAACGTGTGGGTTATGGAAGCTGACTGCAGTGATTCCCTTGTGATGCTGAAGAGGTGATAACAACAGATAAAATGGTCCAGAAACAATGAGCAATGAACTGGGAGGTATGTCCAGAACTGGAGAACAAACAGCTGCTCATTTAATTCACTGTGCATTTGGTTTTGTGTCCTTTTTTTGTGCAGAAAAAAAAAAAAAAAAAAAAACCCACAAGTTATTAGTGCAAGTCTCCTGCAAAATACCAAGAAAATCTGAAACATACTGTTCCATGTGTTCTAGGTGAATTCCTCTCCTGCAGGGAATGAAGTGGGGAGAAAATACCAGATGATCTTTAAGGTCCTTTCTAAACCAAACCATTCTGTGAACACCCTCCTCTTCTCCTCTTCTAGTTGTGAAGTGCTGAGGAACAATTGTGATATCTGAAATATGTTCCCTCAGCTGACACAAATATAGGCATGAGATGTGAAAGCAGGAGACATCTTACCAAACTCAAAACTTAGCAGAACATGTGTGTATCTGTATTTGTTTCTTCAGATGCTGCTCTGGAAAAGTCATTCAAGACTCTGGTAAAACCAACAGGATTGTTGGTTTAAATCAATATTTTCTCAGTTCTTGACATTTCATGAATACCTAGGGGAATAACTGAACTGTCCTGGTCACCTATCTGGCATGGTCATGTGTCTTGGCAGATGTTCCCCTGTCAATGCAGGCAGTGAGGGACAGTGTGCACCACCTGGCCTTATGAGGGCTTTTCTCCTGAATTGCCCTCAGGGTATCCCCATGTCAGCTGCTGCACAGAAGCCACCAGCACACTCCATTTTTATCACTACTAAGGGCAAATTCCTTTGAAGGTTTGTGCTTGGCAGGGTGCCACTCATTGATTCAACACGACTGTTTCAGCACATGGTTCTGCTGCTGTTTCTTCACAGCATGTGTGGACAGTGTACATATTTAGACCCTTTCTGTGTTGTGGTTCCTTCACTTTAGATCATATAAATCATTATTTTGTACTTATTGAGTCTTGAGTAATTGTAGTGGTATCATAAGGTCATCCATAGCCAAATCTCTTTTGTTTCAACTCAAATTTATGGCCAGTTATCTACAGCTTCTATCAATTCCTTTTTTGGTACAAATCCCTTTGCCTAGACTTGGGCCAAAGGTATTTTTTTCTGGAAAGCATTGAAAGAAATGATCCTGGCTCACTCCTTTTGACAAAGGATAATTGGAAAATGTAAGATTTCTCACTTTAGTGAAAGGTATCTAATTTTTTGTGAGGGCTTCTTTTGACTTTGATGAACACTGAAAGGATATTCTTTATTCAACTTCATTCATATCCAGTCACTTCTATTGTTTGCACTCTGTATGAGATATCCACTTGCTTAGTGAGCTCTGAAAGTGTTTAGTGTGAGGAAAAGTGAGGAACATACTTAAACATTGACCTATTTCTTTTAGTTACAAGAGATTGATTCTAAAATGCCAGAGTTTTCTTTATTCTTTCTTTCTTTCTTTATTTATTTCCTTTTCTCCCCTCCCAGTTTCTCTTTTTGGGAAAAAAAAAAAAAATCTTTTCAATTTTGCTACACTAAAAGAAAACTTCAGAGGGGGAGGGGGCTGGAATTTTCACTTCATACAGAAAGATATTTCATTACAAATCAAATTCTAATTTGGCTTCAGCCTCAGCAAAAACTTTGACCAAATTCCCATATGAAATGTTTGGATCAGATTTTAAAATTCCCCCTAGGAATATAGCTTTTACACATCAATACTCAGGTTTCAAGAAACATCACTTTGTCTACCTCATTTCAAAACAGAAATTTGTATGCAGATACGTGGAAAATATTATTTCAAAGCACACACACAACTGGAAAAACTTAACATTCTGTACTCAAAGAACTTCTTTTGTCTTTAAGTGGACAACAATTTTTGTTCTCATTACCAGAACTTTGTATCTGTGTGATGAGCAAACCTAAATTTCAAAATAAATCATCAGAATAAAAGGGGAGATTCAAACAATAGCTAACCAGACAGCTGAAACCTTACAAAACAAATCTGATTTTTACCTCCTGCAATGCTTCTTTCTTTCATTCCTGCTGCACACCATTGTGTTCCATCATCACTTACCAGCTTGTATCTTTTTCAGACAGTGAACTACTGGGGACCTGTCTTTAAAATTTTGCAGGTTGCCCCAAACATCAGTGGTTCTGTACAAATACAGCAATATGATTGGGGTTGCTTGTCCCTTCACAGTTGTTAGTCTGGTGTACCCTGGCCATCTGCATGTACCCTGTGACCCTCTAACAAACAGTAGCAGCTGAGGAAAATAGTCCCTGTCCACTCACCAGACAGGGTGGACCTTGGCAGATGAGCAAATCCAGTTCTACCCAGTAGAGATATTTGTACACCCATAGCAGTTATGAAAATACTATACAATAAAAAAGCATCCTTATTTACTGTAATTTGTAGGTATGTATAGAAGCGATTCCTTCAAGTCAAAATACAAAATAGGCAATTTCAGGTCAGGAACAAAAAAGGCAGTAGTGCTAAATACATGAAACTGAACTACAAGGCCTGGGAATGTAACCTAATAAATGAATAATAAACCAGACAGACAGATAAGAAGGGCTTTTTCTCAGAGCTCTGCAACTCACACAACTTAATCTTTGTAAGGGAGGGAAGTGTTTCAAATGCTGCTAATATTTTTCTGAAGCTCATGTCCTCTGCAAGAAAAACTAGTAACCATGCTGAAATGATTAGAGTGGTTGTAGCATGAAATGGCTTGGATTTGCTCATCTGGCTTCAAGTTCAGAGGAATGACCAACAAGCTGACTTATGTTCTTAACAGTGTAGACCCAGAAGGGTTCGAGCAGATGTTGCAGGCTTACTCCAGGCAAATACATGAAGTTTTGTGGTTTCTCCTAAGTGTTTGCTAATATCTACCACATTGCAAAGTCAAATGTCCTTTCTCAACAGAGCTGACTATTCATAATACAATACAGATGATTTAATCTGTGGTTAGGACTTTCCATTTCTACCAGAGCTGTGTAAAGTCTGAACTGCTCAAACCTACATTATATTGATACACAAAACAAAAAAAAAGGCCAAAAATCCTATTCAATTCCAAAATCTCAGAGTCTAACAGTTCACACCTCTGCAGTGGGTTATGTTGTGATGCTGTCTGTGACCCTGTGCAAGTCTGTGTGCCACTATGACATTGCTCCTTCGAGTTCATAACTGAATGAAGTGGGAGTTTTTTTAAAGTTTTTGAAGCAATTATAGATGAGTGTATTTTCCGAACTAGAGGCACTGGGATCTCAACTGTACCTGATTCTATTTCATAAAGATGTTCATCCACACTGTCTTATTCGTGACTTGCTTACACATAAAAATAAATGCTAACTTTTCATGTTGAAAATATTATTTGAAATTCACTACCAGGTAAAGTAGTTCTAGTATGATCATTTTTCTTTCAAAGCTAATCTAAATTCTCATTGCAGTCTTGACCATATTCAAATCGTGAAGAGATATTTGTTGTTTGTTTTTTCTGGGTTATTTTTCTTCCCATAAAAGGGGTTTATTACAAAAATATTAAGTTCCTGAAGAACACAAATGAATCCGTTTTGAGTTTTGTGAATGTTTTTGGACAAAAGCATTTGGTGATAGAAGATTTAGAAAACTCTAAACAATTTGTTTTGACATCTTTAAACAAAGACATTTAATTGGTTTTGCTTGAAAAACTGTTTTCATTAATAAATGGAGACAGAAGCCTGAGAGATTTGAGACCCACAAACAGTACACTTTGTGTCAGAAGAAATACCTCTGCTGACAAAAAATATATTCCGAGTTTTTGTTGGTTTAGCAAGACAAACCATGGGTTTTGGTTGACTGGAGATTATTTTCTTTTTTTCTCAGGACAGAGAACCAAAAAAAACCAACAAAACAAAACAAAATGAATTTCATACATAGCTCTGCTCCTGAGTAACTCCCAGAAAAAGGCAGAATGAAATGAAGTTTATATCTTGGTTGAAATGCTGGCCCTTTTGAAATCAATGGCATAATTCCCATTAATTTCACTGGGGTCAGGCTTTCACCTTCATCTTTGACTTACAGCTCAGTTTTCCTTCATTACACACTGCAGAAGTGAAGGGGGCTTCTTTCTGGTCAAATGACTGCTAGTGAATCTGTCCCAAGAGAAACATGCAATACACAGTTCTCCTTTCTCTCCTAAAAAAGCACTGGAAAAAGCACATTTCTCCAACTTTTATAATGTATATGGGCGTTTTCAAATGTATCTTAATGTCTTTGTCTATAGTAAACCTTGTTTAAGATGTTAATAATTTTTGACAGGCACTTCCCTTGTGTCTGGATTTTGAAAGGAAAACCTAAAGCATGAAATGGCCTTGTTCTAGTCATGCCGTGGATTGAAACCAGCAGAAGCTGATAGCAAACAGCTTTACTCAAAATCTAAGTTCAGTTTTCTTTCCCATGGATTTCTACTTTGCCTTTTGCTGCAAGCTGGCAATGCTATTTAATAGACCATAACAAAAATCAAACTCTGAAATCTCCCTTCAATCCTAATGCATTGTCCATTTTTATTCTTTTTTTTTCATAAGCTGTACTTTGTCCCTGACATCCAAACAGCAAAGAAGGAAAATTTATCTTGTAAAAAATGTCTGTAGAGAGCTTTGTTTAGAGTATGGAGCAAAATAGAGGCCTCCCAAAGGTGGAGTCTGCATCCTGGAGAGTCAGAGCAGCTATTTCCCATTCCAGAGCAGCCCAGCATCATGTAATTCTAGTTCTTCTGTTTATTGAGTCAATGGCAAGTGGTAGGAAATATGGATTTTTCACATATGTATAAGAATGAAGCATCATTAATTAGATCAGAGCTTTATTTATGTGCAGCTTCAAGGCTGTGACCTGTCTGAAAGCTTTTTAAAATTCAGCTATTATAGAGTTGAGGATGCAATGAATTTCCTAGGGCTAACAAGTCACCATATATCGGCAAGCCATGGTAGCTGAGCATCTGCTCTTTATTACTGGAACTTGACTGTATACCTGAGTTCTTGGATGCCTAAAAATAAGTTTTAGCATTGTGTGCCTTCCTATGTTACAAAATGTATTGCTGTTACAAAATTTATTGCACTTTAGATTTACCTGTTTACAAAAGGGCACCTCCAATGCAGCAGATATGCTTGAGGAAGCCACTCTAGTCTTTTGTAAACAGTGAAGTCAGTGTGGGTAGAGTGAGATTCGTTTCATCCTAACATAACACCTGCAAATGACAAAGTATCCTGTCCTAGTCTGCAGTGACAGTGTTGATGAGATCTTCAGTGATGGTCATGTAAGCTGAGACTCCTTGCACTCATTTTGGACACATTTCTGGGTACCCTTCAAACCTAGGGAAGATTTTTTTACTTTCTTTTTGCCTGATGGCATTCTTCAAGATAAAACTTAAATTAAGTCTAGACATTTATCTTGTTTTGAACATGTTATCCTTACAATCATGGATTTCACCAATTTTCCATTGCTGTTTAAGTAAATTGTTCAGGTCTTGCCTGTACAAAATTTGTTCTTAATTTACTCATAGTAATATGTGTTTATGTTTTTAAGAAAAATCTCTTACTGCTTGTGATTGGAGACTCCCCAGGAAGGCAAAGCTGATAACAGTTCTCACCTTAAGCCAAATTAGGAACATAAGTTTCTAACACATTGTTAAAAAAACCCAAGTAATCAAGTTTTAAAAAAACCAAAAACAAACAAACAAACAAAAACCCCCAAACCAAACAAAACAAAACAAAAAACCAACCAACCAA
>JANIJG010009884.1:8432-34996 GCA_024611175.1 Megaceryle torquata
TTTTTTTTTTTTTTTTTTTTTTTTGTTTTTTTTTTTTGTTTTTGTTTTTGTTTTTGTTTTTTGTTTTTCCCCTGTACTAAATCTCTTGTACTCTTCCAGTCTCTACATAACTTATATTGAAAGAGCACTACAGAAATGTTTTAGTAGTAACTACTTAGATGAAGAGGTGTTCTTTCTGCTGTTGACCTTGATTAATTTGTTAGCAGTGGTAAGGGTAATCTAGTGTTGTGTGAGAAAGAACATGAGTAGTGTTCACATATCACTGTGTGGGGATAATTGTTGACTTGGCTTTTTTGCTTCTCTGAAGATATGTACAGAGAAAGTATATGTACATGTATCTTTAGAGTGAAATTTAGGTGACTTTTTTATTATTTATTATCTTTGAAAAAACAAAGGTAGATGTGAAATTGTTGATTTTGTAGTTACACATGAAAACATTAACATGCCATCCCTTAAACTGAGGTTGGCACTACTGTTTTAGAGTCTGAAAAATAAATGCTCAAGTTAGTCAAGAGTTGTAAATGCATTATTTCTCTTTACAGGTAATGCATAAGTATCCTTGGGCTAGGGCTGTTTTATTATTTGTTCTTGAATATATTGCCCTCAAGTCATACATACTGATTATTTAGAAACATTCTTTAATAATCAAGTAATGTAGTTGCATTAATGTTGGCTTGAGATAAACAGCTTCTTCTTGAGGTAATAAAACTTAGTATTTTCTTTCTTTTCATTGTGACTTACTTAACAGAGTAGCTCCAGCACTATTTCACTATATATATATATTTTTTTTGTGGTGGTGTTGCTTTTTTGTTTCACCCCCCCCCCACACTATTTTTGCATGGGAATATAACCTTTTAAGATGTTCCTCAGTTATAATTTATAATAGAATAACTACTTTTTGAATTGTTAAACCTGCTGTGAGCTTCTAAGGAAGCAGAACAAAATGGATTATGAAATGAGATAATTTTCCCTACAATACCATTAGTGTAGTGTTAGTTGTCCTTAAATTGATCCGTATCTAGTGTGTGTAACCTTTTGGCTTGATGGCTGCAGATGTGGGCTGGTTTTAATCTATTTATGCTGTAAACCCCCCTATGGGGGGATTTGATGTGATGTATGTCTAGTCAAATGCACAATTAATTAAATGAGCACTTGTTCTTCTGAACCCTTATTGAGGTCCTGAGTGACTTTCTAGAAATAATTTAAGTCTTCTGCCTGACTTGAGTTGGTATGTATCAAATTGATTAAATGTCTTGGATCATCATCACCAGTTTATAGCAATATACAATTGTAACTTAGTCATCACTATTTGTCATCCATCTAACCACAGAATAATGTAAAGTCTTTATTTGGAAAAACCTCAATAGCTAACAGTTTGACAGACAGATTTCTACCTAGACAGTTCAATTTCCAAATTTACACTGCAGGAGACTTTTCTTAATTCTGTTAGGAATTGAGTATTAGCTGTGAGGATGTCCTTGATCTTAGGTAAAAGCATACAGAGGGGATGTTGTTTCAGTTATGCGTACAGAAATACCACAAGTACTACTTCTTTCAGCAGAAGTTTGCATTGTGTTCATTACACTCTACTGTTCCAATCCTATGCATAATGAAACCGCCAGAGTGTATTTGGAGTTAAAGTAGCTGAACTATGGCAAGTTTAATATGGGTTGGTCTTTACTTTTCAACAAATGACTGAAATTTAGGTAGACATTAAATTTGTCCTTTGAAACTTCTTTGTGCTTTTTTTGCCTTAAAATGGTGGTCATGTTACTTCTAGTGACAGGTCAGTCCTATGAGAATATGGTGACTGAGATCATGTCAATGGGTTATGAACGAGAGCAAGTAACTGCAGCGCTGAGGGCCAGCTTCAACAATCCTGACAGAGCAGTGGAATACCTTCTAATGGTGAGCAGTTGCCTACACCTTGTTCTTTTTGTCCTCACTAAAGAATAATGTTAATTGCATGTTGATTTAGGAACAGCATTTCTAAGCAGAGCATCTGGAAGACTGAAATACTGATTCTGAGAGTCATAATGTGTTATAGGAAATACTGAAGTCATACATAGGTACCTTTATTGCTTCTTTGCTTTTATTCTGTGTTGATTCTTGTGGATATGTGCGTAAAGTATGGCCAGTTACAGTGATAGTTTTAACTGCCAATGGCTGGCTCAATGAATTATTTTTGTGTTAGTATCTGTAACATCTCAAAGGCATTTTTTAAGTTGCAGTTCATTGCTCTTACTAATAATGCACAGAATGTCTCTTGAAGTGTGCTTAATTCAACTGTTGTTTTCATTTAAGCAGTGTTTTGGAGAAGAAGAAATTTCTTTCTTGCTAAGTATAGTTTGAAGTGTCAAATAAACTTCATTACTGTGAGATAAAATAGAGTAGCTTCACTTCAATACAAATCCTGTGAGTTGTTTTAGGGGCTTTTTGTCTTCTCATTGTATACCTTAATCTGAGAGGTGACTTGTAACCAGCAAAGAATCTATCTGGGATCTTGTCAGTATTTCTAGTGTGTTTAGTTTTCACGTAGCAGTTTTCCCTGATGTGATATTTTTTTCTTGTTCCAGCTCTGAAGTTTATAAATTTCTTGAAGCCAGATATTTTGAACCAATCTTTGCAAGATATATGTAGATTGAATTTCTGATAGATTGACAAGAAAACTGTCATCTTACTTGAAAACTTCTGTTAGTAAAATTTTTCTTCAGTAGTTAGACCTACTGGCATGCTCACTACTTACCTTAGTGATCCCAAGACTTTTTAACCTGCAGATTTTAAACAGATGACAAATGCTTTGAATACATGAATGTTCTCATCTAATATTAGGCTAGCCAAAAAGGTGGTAAATACTGTCTTGCCCTAAGGATGAATGCAGTAGTTCGCATCTATCTGCCACAAATCTGGAATCTCAGACGCTTGTTTTTGATGCCTTAAAGTTGTTATTACTGTTCATTTAGTCTGTATATATACTACAAAAATCCAGTTCCTCCTGTAAGTGTTGGGTTTGCTATGCACGTTACGTTCTAGTCGTGTACAGTGTGCAGTGCTTGTACACTCAGTCTGATATTTCCCTGCTGTAGTTCATTTGTGTTCAGGAAGTCCTGAACAGAAACAGAGCATCCCTGTAATGGAGTTCAACACATGACACATCTCCCATGCAGACGAAGCCTGACCGGTCAGCACAGTTAATTTCCACTCCTTCAGTAGGTCATGTGTTTAAAAAGGTCCCTTTCTGTTTCATGTTATCACTTACTGAGAATATCTTTTCTTTGTTCATCATCTTCTTCCTCCCCACTCCATATTCCACTGGGAACAGTCTTGCTCTTAGAGATCATATTAGCTGGCAGTCTTCTGTTGTTCTTCTGGAAGAATCCTGTTGCTGTAAATGGTCTTCCTAAACATGTTCCTTACCATCCTGCTGTGTAAGAGAAGCTTCTCTTTAGTTAATACTGTCCCACTGATGTAACCATTCTTTGACCCTCTACGTAACACCAGTGATGGTTTGGAGGCAGGTAATCTTTTGTATAATCGGCAGGGTAGGATTAGGATGTTGAGAGCTGTAACTATATGCCACTGTCCTGGTTTAAAGAAGCATTACACCAAAGATACCTGTAAAGTATTAGACAGAATGTCCATAGATTAGCTATGCTTAAAGTGTGGGAATTCCTTAAATGAGCCCTGAAGATTCCACTTGTTGTCCATGGTTCAAACAAGCTAATTTCATGGCTTCATGACTGAGGAATTAGATGTGGTCCTATGTCCCTGAGCTGTGGTCAGGGAAGCAGTTCTCATTTCCAAAAGGTGCTGTTTCTTTTTTATGCCCCAACTCATCTTCAGAGGCATTTAGATTCAAATGTCTTCTTGACCCAAGGACTTCCTAACCATTAATTTAGGAAGGAGTCCTGTCTTTCCTCCAACAGTGAGACCATTGGTTGCAGTCTCTGAGTTTGGAAACGAAGTTTTAGGAAACATTTTTTTACCAAGAGGTTGATCAAACACTGTAACAGACTTCCTACAGAGATGGCTGATATCCCAGGCCTGTTGGTCTTTCAGAGGCATTTGGACAATGTCCTCAATTATAGGCTTTAATCTTGGTCGGCTCTGGAGTGGTCAGGCAGTTAGACTAGATTATCATTGTAGTCCATTCCAACTGGAACTCTTCTGTTCTGAGTATGTATGTTCCTTGGACTGGGCCTGATGTGATTATTACCTGTGGAAAACGAATGTCACCTAAACGCTGCTCTGGTGCTTAGTTAACACTAAATGATTGGTGAATCCACCATAAGGCAAAAATGGCCTTTCTGCTGTCCAAGCAATGTTTACATTCAAAATTGTGTACATTATTCTGTTGGATAGCTGTATGAACAAGGTGCACCCCCCCCCTACTAGTCTTGTCTGATTACAGTTGTACACAGTCTTGGTTACTTGGAGAGACATACTTCAAGCTTGTATGTAAGAAATAAGATGATGGTCAAAAATGCAAATAATCTCTAAGTAAATTTAGTTGGACTAGTTCCTGTAGTGCTTCCACTCGAGCAAACTCGAGGTTTAAACAAGTACATGCTGTTTGATGTGGGCACAGATTGCAGTGAAAATGTATGACTGTGAATTGGTGAAATCAACCAGTAATTTCATAAGATTAACCCAAGTTACTACATTAGAGTCCCAGAATGACTGATTTATAGGGCGCTGTTGAGAGAGAATTACCTCAGAATTATGTCATGAGTGGAATCTTCCTCTGTCTCAGTGGAATGTGGGATGTGTACGAAGCCATGTAATGGTAATGAAGTCTGTGACAGGGAGAACTTGCGTTTATTCCTCTGAGTGACTTAAACATGGACTTGATAATTGGGTGATTTATATCTTTATGTGCTTCTTATCTCGCACGTAAGGCAAAGTTTTGCCTGGAACACTGTCCAATTCTCCCTTTTTAGATGTAGCCATTATGGTAGCTGTGTATTTGTCCTTTTTATTCAACTATACCGATGAAAGCATTTTATGAAGACCATGTTACAGTAGGACTTTTAACCTGCATTACCTACCAGTGATTTCTATGGTAGATTTGTCAAAACTCTTCATTGTCTCGTTACACAGAAATTTTATGATTATTTCCATATTATGTTTTGTGGTTCCCAAAAGGAGGGATGCATTCTTCATTGGAGACAGGTGAAATACATTCAGTTATACCAGTGCTTCTGCCTTGGCAAACTTAGCTGGATTGAGTATGCTGTAAGACTGTAGAAAAATAGATAATTTTTTTTTTTTTTATGCCTTAGGAACTGAGTCTTGTTAGGTGGAGACTTTGTATAGTCTTTCGTCTTTGGTTTCATCATTGCGTTTAATAAAGTTCCCCCCACTATTACTTTGTGTGTGTCAGGAGGTTTACTGCTTTGTGGAGTCTGCCTCTCTTGGATTCCTGTCAGGAAATTTCCCTTTCCTGTACCTCGAGCACTTGTAGTCTTATAGGAATCTTTCTTGGTGTCTGTCCCATGCTAAACTGTTCTAAGTTTCCAGGCTTTGGGGAGGGTGATTAAAGGGATGAACTTGGTGCAGGTGTGTAGTGATGGTGGGGAAAGCATGATCAGGGTGGGAAGTTTGAAGGATTCCTTGCAGAAGAAAGTTAATAAAGTCTGTTTCTGTTGTATAACCCACATTCTAATTTACTGTAATTGTTGTTTTTCAGATTTGTCAGTTGCATCCCCCTGAGCAATTAGTTTCTATAAAGTTGTTTGCACATGGAACATAAACAAAATGGAAGTTAGCTGATTAACTGCTAACATTTGCTAACATTGAGACCTATTCACACTTAACAGCTTCTTGACTGCTGTCATTTACTGTATCATGTGTTGAGGAAGGAGGTCCAAAGAGACATGTTCTTACACCTCTTCTTAATTTCTTGCCAGATTGTATGACATCTATAATACCAGTGTTAGCACTGTGTACTACAATTTTGTAATTGTAATGTAACTTTATTCACATAATACTAACATATTGTAACAGTCTATTTAATTTAACTTTTTCACTCATATCAAGTATCTTAGAACAGTATTCAAAACAAGTATTTATTTATGGAGTCAACTGTATTTTAAACTGATGCAGTGCATGCTTTACTAACTCACTATACAAACTGTGTATTTTTCTTGTCAAAAAGTAAATTACTCTTCTGACAGTAGTCTCTTCCAGTTTTAAATGCATACCTATCACAGCATCTTGCTCTGTATTTGCCCTGAAAATGTTTTTTTCCTTCATTCTGAGAAAAATAATACGTGCAATAGAACAAATATTTTTTTAATCGTTCCGTTTGTAATTATGTGAACTGTGACTTTAGGGTATACCTGGAGATAATCAGTCTGTGGCTGAACTCCCTCAAACAGCGAGCACTGGTGCCCTTCAGTCTACATCCACGGCAACATCAGTAGCAACTCTATCTACGACTACTAGTTCATTAGGAGGTAAGAAAGGTTATATGTGAAAGGATGGGATAACCACATGCACTTAAGCATTCTCTGTTTTAGTGAATTTTAAGCTCATGCTTGTGAACTGATCAGTGAATTGGCTAAGAGTTGTAACCTGGAAATTGCCAGTGTGGTACTTGCTTGGAACAAATGGCTTGTTATAAAATGGCTATATCTGGAATAAAGTATGGAGTTTCTAAAAATGTTGTGAACTTGGACCTTTCCTTCGATTCAGTATTCTGGATTTAAATGTCAGACCACAAATGTGGAGGGAGTTGTGTTTTCTCTCACTTAAACTCTGTCTTCCTAGTTTTGTGGCTGTAACTGTTCACTGTCAACTGTGACTGTACTAATGCATTTACTGCTTTCAAGTTGGAATATCAAGGGAGAAACCAGCAATAAGACCATGAAGTATAGCACCTGAGAGACCTATCCATGACCTAGGATTCCTTTACTCAGCAGTGCAGAATGTGGACAGAGTTGTTGATGCCTGCTGAAGAGAACTCTTTCTTAAAAAGAAATAAATACTTGAAAGGAACATAAAGAGTAGGAAAGGTCAGTCTGCTGTGGCGGAGAGAGTGTTCAAGATGTAAGTCTTAATAGAGGCCAGAGTGTTAAACATATAAATACTAGTGACAGGCACACATGACATCATCCATGAAGAGAGAATGGCAGGGATGGCGTATTTCAGAGCATTTCAGACACTGCTGCCTTCAAGGCAGTACCTAACAGTATAGAATACATGGGAAGGCAAACTCACTTGAAGGACAGAACTGACCTATTGCAGGAGGTAGGCATAAAGACAAACAGTAGGCTAGGTAAGTGTTTCTAAATGATGTTATGTAGTGATGAGACAAAGAGCTGGAGATCAAGGACAGAAGGCTGTTAGGTCTTAGAGAAAGCTGTGTGACAAGAAAATGCATTGTTTAACCTTAGTATATAGACTTCTTGCTTAAAGCTATAGTAAGCTAGTGTCAGGAAGCAGGCTCTTTTCATGTCCTGTTCATGCCTACAGTTACAGTGTAGGTATGTATTTTGTTAAGAATCTTGGTAACTCTTTAATAAAAATGTTACCTCATTGATTTTCAGGACATCCACTTGAGTTTTTACGAAATCAGCCTCAGTTCCAGCAGATGAGACAAATTATTCAGCAAAATCCTTCCCTGTTACCATCATTGCTACAACAGATTGGTCGAGAAAACCCTCAACTACTGCAGGTAAATCTTAATAAAATAATGGTACTGGTTTTGGGATACGTTGATGTTAACTATATTGTGTTAATAGCAGTTGCAACACTATCATTGGGTTTTCAGCAGTTGTTGCTGTAGAAAACACGTTTTCTGTTATATTAGAAACAAGCCTGAGTGTCTTCATAGGAAATGCAAAGAGCATCAGAAAGAGGGAAGGGTCACTACAACTGAACTGATATATGCAGTTGCATTTCTTATGGTTAGATTTAATATTTTTTCTCTATACACATTTTGCACATTCTTTTGACTCCTTATTCACTGAGAGTAACTACTTACTTGCCTGTTGTCAGGCTTAAACATGCTGTATTTCAATGTATTTATTATTTTATTCTCCCATGCATCACAGCAAATAAGTCAACACCAGGAACACTTTATTCATATGTTGAATGAGCCAGTTCTAGAGCCTCATCAAGATTTAAGTGTCAGTGATGACGGTGTCAGTGCTGGAGGAGTACCAGAAGCTGGAAGTGGTCATATGAGCTACATTCAAGTAACACCTCAGGAAAAAGAAGCTATAGAAAGGGTGAGCTTTTCCTTGAAATGCTGCTTGACTGTTGCTGTAGGGTGTTGTCTCTGGTGCATGCTTAAGACATTTCTTAATTTAAACTAACTTAGTTTATGGTCAGTAGTTCTGCATCATTTCTGGTATTTCTGTATTTGCTATTTCATGCTGTTGTAGTTTCAAATCATCTCTCTTCTTGCTTTAGCGACCGAGTCTAAAATTTCTTCAATGTCTTACTGAGAAGATGCAGAGCCTTTTAAGTGATCAGAGGCTGTCTGTTACAACTGATGATTGAATGGATTTTTCTCAGGAATGGGAATTCAGGCAGTAATTCTGCTTTCAAAAGCCAAAGACAGTACTGTTCTAGATTGTTCTGTGATAGGTTTTCAGGTACAAGGGTGTGTCTGCATGAGCACTGTGGAGAACTTGGACAGTGGAAACTCATATTTGAGTAGATAGGTTTAAGTCAATACTTAACCCAGTTATTTGTTTATCCATGAGAATTAGTTAAGTATAGCTTTCTAAAAATGAGTAAACATGTCTATAAAAATATACCTGGAGGTGGTATAGCGCATTCATAAATACTGTGTGTCACTAAATATTAATTTGTTTAGATGACAATGCCCCAGGGATACTTTAATTTTTTTTAATCTTAGATCAAATTACAAAGACCTATGTCATACTGCGGTGGGTTTTCCAAATATCAAAGACAGTATTTTTCAACTGGCAAAGGAAAAGGTTATGTAAGGATCATTAGAAAAGAGCAATTTTATATACGTGTCAATTCTCTAGATCTCAAGAAAATTGACAATAAAATTAGTCCAACAGAACTGCTTGTCTGTGTACTTCTCCACAGATCATTGTCTCTAGTCTGATGCATTTCCTTTTAAAAACATTTTATGCAGTAGAGCATTACCTCTGCAACCTGTTCAAAATCTAATAGAGACCTGTATACTACTTCTCCTTTCCATGAAAGACACACCTCAAAATTTAAGTGTACTTAGTATTACAGCTGACACATTCATGCTGTTTGTAAGCATGATGTCAAATCCAAGAATGGTTGATAAGGGATAATAGGACACAGTTTCTCACAGAGGTTTTATCTGCCCTATATGTAAAATACTTCACAGCTGCTGCAAGAGTTTTAAGAAGATGTTCAAATGGTTGTATCTAATTGCCTTTTGCTAAAAGAAAAATGGGTTTGCCGAATGTCTTAATTGCAGGCTAAGCCCATTTCCCTTGGCACAGTAATAAGCCCTTATATAGTATGCTCATCCCCTGTTGTCATAGTGTCCCAGACATTGATTACTTCCTTGACTTCTGAAAAC
Organism: Megaceryle torquata; assembly: GCA_024611175.1. Taxonomy (NCBI): domain Eukaryota; kingdom Metazoa; phylum Chordata; class Aves; order Coraciiformes; family Cerylidae; genus Megaceryle; species Megaceryle torquata. Next base: position 17,974 of record JANIJG010009884.1, read on the forward strand.
AGATTGCTTTCAAATTCTCATGGATGCAGTGTGTGGTCAATTTTTAAAAAGTCCAGTTGCCACAATGGAAAGTATTGTCTTACTGTGGTGTGTCGGTCTACCTCCTAGTAATGACAGCCAGGGAGCTTCTGTTCCAGGCAACTTCTGTTAAAAAATTCTGAGCTTTGCAAAAAGCATAGTTTAAAAAAATAATTCTTTGAATTTTTTTTTTAATGCAGCAGTGAGATTCACTGTTACTTCCTGACATTACTGTGACTGAAGTCTATTTTAGTGACTTACTGTGGCAGTGAAAGAAAAGTAACATGTTTATGGTGCTTTATTAGACTCATGCAAATCATTTTTCAAGTGAGAGTTCTGTATATTAAAGACAGAGTTAACGCTTTCTGATTCTTCACTCACTGAGCACTGTACTGAACTTAGGCAGCAAGGTTTATTTCAAGAAGGTGGTAATTTCTTAAGTGGTGTTTTGAGATACTAGACTTACAAAGAAGCTTAATATACAAAATGTACTTTCTAACTGTGTTTCTTTTCTTCAGTTAAAGGCATTAGGATTTCCTGAAGGACTTGTGATACAGGCATATTTTGCTTGTGAGAAGAACGAAAACTTGGCTGCCAACTTTCTTCTACAACAGAACTTTGATGAAGATTGAGAGACAGTTACTTACACCTCACACCAGTGCATTACACTAAATTTGTTCACTGGATTTTCTGGGATATTTTGGCTTATATTCATAATGCTTGGTGTGTAGCATATGGGGATAAGGGAGAAGAGAATATAGTAGACAGAGCAAAGAAAGCAGTAAGTATGTTGGCTTTAAATTAGCAGGTGTGGAAAATCACATGGTGTAAAAAAATCACATGATGTAAAATAATATACAACCAAAAATCAGCTTCTTCAGATAATTAGTTCCTGCTATAAACTGTAGGTTAACTTTTTCTAGGTTTTCATTCTTACTGTACAAGGTCAGAAATGCAGTGTGATTTCCTGCTACATGTTCATTTCTACTCTACAATTGGTCTTGGAAGTAGCCTGTGCTACCTGGATTCTACAGTCTGTATTTCATGGCAACTCTGGATAGCACCTTTGTGAAATCTGAAAGATCTGAGCAAATGTAAGCAAAATATGGGTAATTACTTTTCTTTTTCAGATGTGCTCAAGTAGTGCAAGAAGCACACTATTTTGTTTGAAGTTGAATCAGAACAGTGTTGGCTTGTTAATTTTTTTTTTTTCTAAATGAAAAGCCACTTCAGTTAAAAGTTTCTTGGTCATTGAGAAACACCATACCTTCCTTTGCCCCTCTCTGATGACCACAGAAGCTATATACATACAAGTAAAGTTATTACCCAGTTTAAGTATTTTCTTTTTTGGGGAAAAAATATAGGTATATACTTACTGTTCACTTTAATGTTATGCTGCAGTAAAAGTTTTAAAAGCAACAGATTGCGTGTTTGTTTTTGTTCCATGTGTTCTTGTGAATTTAATATTCCTATGCCAGTGAACAAAACGCAAGCTCATTTTTGTCTGCTTCAGTGAGACTCTTTCTAATCAAAATTCACCCTCCTGTCTTTGCTGAATGAGCTTTTATAATACAGCTGTAAGCATCTGTAGGTACTTGTGTGGTGTTGCACTTGAGGAGATTGTAATCATTAAGCAATTTCTGTTCAGTAAGGATTTTTTTGATTTATCCACCTTGAGGAATAGTTCATAGCTTGAGATACCAAGTGAACAATCAGGTTACACCAACCCAAAAGAATCTGTATTCATACTTTTATGTTGAAAGTAAGTTCCGGTTGTAGAGTTTTAAGTCTTCTTTTTGGTACCTACTTGTCACTTATTTTGTTTAGTTATCATAAAATGTAACAATCTTGCTTTAAGTATACATCACTTTTAGAGACAATTCTGCCCACCATTGCAATGCTAGAAATGAAAACAAGTTCTAATTTAATCCAAAGCTATTAAGTGCAATGTTTTCTGAATGCAGATTGACAATGTACTAAGTTTTTATTGTTGTACTCCAGTTCTCTGTATTACAAATGTATCTTTACAGTAACCAAAAAATATTATTAGTGTACTGCACTAAGTTGTTGTACCACTCATAATATTAACGATTTAGTGGTACAACTAAATATTTTCTGCTTAGGTTGTGTATCAGTGGATTAACTACTTAGCTATTACCTTAAGCTCATATTACAAGTCAAGTGTCTTAAAAGAGAGCGAGAAAGACTGAAGTGTTTGTATGCTATTTCTTCATTGGTTGGTCTGTGAAATAATTTTCTGCACAGAATAGTGAAATGTATTAAAGCCCCTTCCCCTTCAATACAGTTAAATAGAAAGTAAGTATTTCAAAATGCTTTCATTTTAGAGAAGTTAATACCTAACTCAGCCAGTAGACTGCAGTGAAATAATACTATATTTATGGACTGAACAAGGTGAATTTTGATTTAATCATCTGCAGGCAAAAAGGATTATTAGTTAAAAAAAAATAGTTATTTGTAAAAGGACCATCTGCGAGGTATTTGAAAAATGACAAATTGATAAAAGGACTTCTTGAACATACTTTACTACCTAGCTAATACCTAATTAAGAAAAAGCTTTTAGTTTTTGGGAGTCTTCTTTACTGATCAAACTGCTATCAGAAATACCCATTCCTTCTCTGGGAGGATGGAGAGTAAAGCAAGAAAGTCTGTGGGTGTTTCAATCTACTCCCCAGTATATTCTGAAAAGTTTACTTATAAAAATGTATTTGAATTAAAGGCTGTTGAGCTTAGTCTTTTTTAAAAAAGCTGGTAACTTTGGTTGTAACTTTGTATGCTGAGTGACTGAGGGGTTTAAAGCTGCTGTGGTTGAAACCTCACCCCTTTAACAGAAGCGGCACAGTGTTTACGTGATCTTTGAGCAATTACTACCTGACCTTACAAGCTGGCAAAAACTGTTAACTGTTCAATAGTGGAATACTTGCCAGGGAGAATCATGTAACTATTTGTAGTTGTTGCTGAAAGCCAAGAATGTATGGAACTCATGTGATGTGGTGTCAAGAAGGCAAGTGTGACCTGAACAAGTTTAAGTCACCTAAGTATGCTGTACCTCATTTTCTACCAAGTTCTCTGACAAGGAATTGTCTGTACAAAGTGCTTTTCAGCTTGTTTGCTGCAAATCTCTTAGGAATTTGGGGATCAGTCTTCTCAGGGCTTTGTGAACAGTAGCTAGGGGAACCAAGTATTTCTTCCTAAGTTTTGCTACCAGAGTACTTACCTTTGTTGTAAAACTTCTAAGAATCCACTTCGTGAAAAGCTATTCATGATGCACTTCTAATTGGGATTAAAAAAAATGTTCTGAAGTCATAACAATTCTATAGTTGTCTATTCTTATGTCCTTTCTACACCTGCATTTTAATGCTGTCGTTCATTAATGTTTTTCCAGAATACTCTTGTGAATAAAGCTAGAATCCAAGAGATGAGATTGATAATATGCTCTTTTCTTACCATCCTAAGAGAACTTTTTAGGAATGTGGTAATCACTCATGAACTTAAACTGTGGCTCTAATTTTGAATTGTCAGGTTGAGCTTTGCTTCAAGAGTACACATGAATGAACGAAATGAGGGGGCACAAAGTCAAGTCCTCACATAATGTAAGCAAATCTGTCTGTCACCTGTGGTTTCATTGGATATTTCAGTTAGTTTTACACGGATTTGGAGAGTTACACATGTTAATGCTTAATTTTCGCTGCTGATTTCTTTCAAGCCCAGCTCTGCCTATGCACAAAACTAACCTATATTAGTCTACACTTCGTCTGCACTTGAAAATACTGTATAATTCAGTGAAACAGTAAGTTGGGAGTGGAGAACATCTCTGTCACTGTATGTTTTAGTTCTTCCTTGTGTGTTTTGGAATGCCAACAAAGTGTTCAACACACTATCTTTTGGAAAACATTTTTTAAACTTAAAAAAAAATTTTAGATGTGATAGATAACCAGATATTCCAGCAGGCAGCTCTGTTTGCCATCACTGCTGTCTTTGTGATGTGAAGCATTTGACTCTAAATGTGAAGCAATCAAAGATGAAAAAAAAGGGTCACTGTCTTCCAAGCACCTGTGTGGCTCTATCTGTAGAATTGGTCAAAATGTTGTAAATTCAGTTACATATTTTTAATTATCCACTGGAATTAAGCATGCTCATTCCTGCCCCCTTGTCTTTACCTCGTTACCTTTTCTGTTGTTTTCTTTCTTTTTTTTTTTTTTCCTCCTGTTTTTTATCTCACTGCTGGAGAAAGAATGCAATTTACAAAAGGAGTGCTGTCATCTCCGGCTCAAGAATGGAAAAAACAAGATTTCAGTGGCAGGACTGAATAAGGAAAATGGTTAGTCTTCTGGTTGGAATTTGAAACAAACCAGTGAGTGCCAAGTACCTGGGATAGAGATTTCCTCTGCAGGGAGGTTAGGTTGAAGTGAGGAGTCTGCATCTGGAAGAGCCAGTAGTATTTGTGAAGGGATATGCCTGAAAGAGTTACATAGTATGTTGAAGGTTGGGAGGAATGGAGCAGGATGACTGGAGCCATCATTAGTATTCAAGGAAACTTTAAAAACAAATAAATAATGGTTTCCTTTCCATCCAATAGCTCTTTGCAAAGTACTTTGCTTCTAAAACTAGCTCTGAGAGGTGATACACGTTACAAACCAGAGGGCAATAAAAAGAAACATACCAGTTTGAACCTGGGCATAGATCTCAGACCACATATAGTCTGGGGTGGTCTAACCACATTGAGGTGCTCCCCCTTGAAGATGGTGGAAAATAAAGTAATTTGGTTTTTATTTTTCTAGCTACATGTTATGTTGTTAAGACCTGATCTGCTCTTTGAATTTCTTCAGGAGTCTTTGTTGTTTGAAGTGAGAGAAATGAGTGATCCACCTAGAGAGTGCATTTCATAGTAATACTGCTGTTTGCTTTATTTGTATCTCCATGTAAAATGTCCCATTCCCTTTGGCAAAGGGCAGGATTATGCCATACACCAACAGAGTGATGCGGCAAAGTTCATTTGGACATTCTTTCTGATGGGTCTATGCCTCTTGAGTGTGAATCTCATTTGTGATCCATGGGTACAGGTCTTAAATTGCAAACTGTGACCAGTGGGAAGTTGACACAAAACTGTAAGAATTCAATCTCGGAAAATCATCAGGGTTAAAATGAGAAGCTGTCAGAATATAGGAAATACAGCTATAAAACAACAGATCCATATTTTCTTTCCTCAGCTGCGGTAAGATGTTGTTATTAAATGAGTACATAGCTGTGTTGTTTTTCACATTTCTCAGAACTTGAAGTAACTAGCTTCAGGTTACACAAATATTGAGGATGTAAAATACACAAAAGACTGTTTTCCACACTTAGTTATTTGGTTACTGTTCAGTAGTAAATTGGCATGTGTAAAACACTGAACCTCAGTTTGCTGTGAACAAGAGTGATGACTTCGATCACACACAGGATAGCAGAATGGAGAACCAACCTATTGGTGAATACAGCTGTTTAGTATGACTGTCTGTGTGAGAGACATGTAAGTAGAATTTAATGGTGGCTTTGTTGGCTTCTGCTAGCCTTGAGGGTAGCCTTGTCTTCTGAGTTCATTTCAGGATTTGATGTTTCAGAGCTGATCGAGAGGATCTGCTGCTTTGAAAGCCTATAAAAGCGTCATCTTTGTAACTTGTGAGTTGTGCGTCTTGTAATTCTCAGAGGGACAGGTAGTTGAAAGCTAAGAATGCAGTAGAGGAAAACTGAGGAGGTCACTCATGAAGTAGTAAGACCTTTTCCTTTTTTGTGGGAAGAGTCACCTCACTTAAGTATACTGATGCACAGTGAGGCTGAAGTTGAAGTCATGCATTTGAGACACTGTATCTGATGTTTTGCCATCAGGTGGCAGAGAAATATGCCCTATTGGAAGCTAGTGTGACAAAAATACGTTTGACTAATGGGGCATCTTCTAGTACATAGGCAGAGTTCTGCCATCTTCTGTGTATTTAGATTTTGAAATTGAAGACAATTATGCTGCAATTTTTTCCATTGCTGCACTGATGGAGTTTGGTGTCTTAGAATCCTGTGTTATGCCTTAATAAGCCTTAGCATGCTTTAATACCTTTTGAATGCCTTAGATATAAGTGATAAAACCACTGCCTGCATAAATAGTTATCCTAATGGTAAGATAACTGTTTGCATGATTGTGGTTTGTAGGTGGACATACTGCAAGCTTGTTGCCATATTACTCATTCCAGCTGAAAAAGTATCTCTACTTGGTTATCACATGATCTTCATGGAACAACTAGTGTAATTTTTTTTTTTTACAAGTGCAATGGAAGATTATTTTTGTCCCTTGTTATGTAGCTTCTCCTTGGGAGTTTTGCTTCATGGTGAGAAGACAAGTAATTAGAATGCTGAGGCAAATTAAACATTTTTCTATAGACTTAGATTTTACTAATTTCTGTTAATCTCCAGTCTTCAATGTTTGTAGACATTTCAGTGCCAGGCAAAGAGCGCAATTTTTTCCTTTAGTAGAAACGGTAGCAGGGTCATCATTATGCAGTGGCCTTTAATCCTCCTCTCCCTTCATCTCTGATTCCAGCCACAGTGTTGCTTGTCTTCATGTGAACACTCAGACTTTTAAATTTTGGATTGATCTACACTTAGGAGATTAAAATGAATGAATGAGCAGTTCAGCTGTCAAACGAAATAAGCCGCTACGGAAGCATAGCTAGAGGTCACTCAAAACTGACCAGTCTTCTTGTATGGCTGGTTTACAGGATAACTTGAGTGGAGGTGAAAAAGGGACAAAGTGATTCAATTTGTATTTGGGGCAAGGGAAAGTAAAATGTTGGCCAGATTACTACAGCACTTTGCGAAGCTTGTCTGGCACTGGATTGTTTTAAGTCCTAGGTTAGAGAGTCTAACAACATGCAAACAAGATGGCTAGAGAGGATAGATACAGGAAGAAACATCTTTATTTTTTATATGATAGTTTTTACAGACATGCGAAAGTACATGCAGCTTGCCATAGCAGTGTTGGACTCAAGTTTTTATTTCTACTCAAAATTTCATCGCTTTTGTCATACAGACTGAGTTTAAGCTCATGGTACCAGAATGTGTGTTTATTTTTAGTGGAGTCTGTTATCCCAAACCTGTATACATCAATATGAGAGTAAATAAAACTTTGGAGAGCTTGAGTGTGGAGGTGGGAAATGCAGTCATTTGAGTTTCTCAGAGCACAGGCTGTTTGGCAGACATGAGAAGCTTGAATAGTCTAAAGGACTAAAAATTACTAGAAAAAGTAGCGACTGTGAATGAGATGTGATGATGGTTTTGGAAATGATTGCCATTCTGGGACTTTTTAGAAAACTGACTTCACTCTGATTTACATCCTTTATTCCAAGATCCTCTGAGCAGTTTTTCTTCTCAGCTTTAAACAACTGGAAGGAAACTTTCCATGCTTGGTGTCTACCTATGACACTACTCTTTTTGTTGTTGTGGTTTTTTGGTTGTGGTTTGTTTTTTTTTTGCTTGGTTGTTTTTTTGTGGTGTTCTTTGGTTTGGTTTTTTTGGGGGGGGCAGGGGGAAAGGGGAGCAGGATGAGGATGGACATTTCAATAAAAAAGCAATGCTACTGTTTGGGGTAAGGGGAATGCATTACTTGTTTCAAATTTCATAGAAAATAATTTCTACAGTCCTGAGAATCTGGAGCATCACCAGTTTTTTCTCTGCTGTCAGGAAATACCTGTGAAGGCTACTAATAAATTTTCTGTCATCTTGTTGCTGTATTATTGGTATAATATCCTATAACAGTTAGGAGTTTCTTCTTTAGATGAAGTGGAAAGTCTCTGTGGTTTTGACCATGATCTATGAACCATGAATGTGTAGGAACTGAATCAGGTTTTCATATGAGCAACCTTGGCTCTATGGTCAGGTTGGAAGATGGATGTGCTGTTTACATAGAATCATTTTAAGTTTCAGGATCACCTGTGTCTGACCTTCACTGAATAATGGAGGACATTGTTCTGAATATAATAAAGCAAGATTACAGGCAAATGTTGAAACAAGGTTCCTGTAGTGGTTGTGCTGTCTCCATCTTGGAGGTTTTCAAGTCCACAGTGGTTGAATCCCTGAGCATTCTGATGTGATCCTATGGCTGACCCTGTTTTGAGCAGGTTGAGTCATGGATCTCCTGATGTCTCTGATCCAGTGTATCAAATTTAAAGTACTTTTGTCATGTGACTATATCATTCTGGTGAGGACATAACTTCTCTGAAGATTTATACTCAATTTCCACATCCTGTCCTTCCTGTTGTTGTTGTTGTTTTGGGTTTTTTAAAGTATAGAGGCTGAATTAATGAACGTTTGAATACTCAGTTCTTCCACCTTCATCCTGTGTCTCTTTGTATTTTAAGCAGACCTGTAGAAATTAACAAAGCAAGCTTGGCTGACACACTTGGTTGGTTAAAAAATCATCAGTGATGTCAACACAAATTAGATTAGGCTTAAACTTCTTTCTTTCATAAGTTTAAATGTGTGAAGAAAATAAGTTGCAGAATCAGATAGTTAGCTGACAATTCTTCCCTGATGATGTATGACATTACCAGACAAAAAAAAAGGATTTCTGAATGACATATAATATTAATGCCCTATGCCTGTATTGTTTACTGTGGAATTGTATGGTTTCATTTAAGTGCTATGGAAGCAACTGACCATTTGTTTATTTTCAAAAACTTTACTTGCACAATGTACTTACTTTCCTGTCTCCACTCCTCCAGCTAAAAGCATCTATTAGTCTTTGTGAAAAATCTTCAATAGGGAAAAGCCCTCCCAAAAAACTTAGCTGTGTGGGTTGTTTGCTTTTTGGGTTTGTTTTATGTTGGTGTTTGTTTGTTTGTTTGTTTTAACATCATTCAGGTAAATAAGAACGTGAATGTAATAAAAGTGTAGACTGAAGTAATTTTAGAAAATGTTACTAGAAAGCCCTTACTGTTTTTCAAATCAGCCATGCAGCTCAACAATCTTGTTCACTTTGTCTGTGTTGGGAAGAAGTGAAGTAAATTATAAATATCATATGTATTTCAGTGACCTAGACTCCCAGTCTAGCATTGAGAACAAAACCAGTTGAGTCCCTCGGGTGAGTTGTCTGACAGAGAGAGAATATTGCATAGCAGAGTTCCTGTAGGCTGTAACAGAGTGATTAAAAATTATGTGCCAGGGTTGTTCTCCTGGAAAAAACAGGGTAATCTTCCACATTACGCCAGTGGGTCAGGTTTTCAGGCCATTCTGGTGAGTGTGGAACAAACCATATGCACAAGCCAGTGCTTGCTGTGTTCTGCTCTGGGTGTCTGTCTAGCTAGATGTCATTTCCTTTGATGCTGTCTGACTGTGGGACTGCCATGATGGATTACCAAAATGGATTCATTTATTTTGCTGGGATATCTTTTTAAGTTCAGGTAGTGACATGGATTATTAAGGGAGAAGAAGCACAGTGGCATTTCTAAACAGAAGTAATTTTTTTTTTTCAACAAGTTATTTCTTAGGATGGAAGTTGGGGGGAGGTGGCAATCTGTCCTACTTCTTGTAAGTGAAAACGTATAAATAAAACCAGTCTTTCACCACTTACCATTGTGCAGTGACAACTTCTATCACATCTTCTCAGGTTTTTATACTTTGGAACTTGCACATTCCAGCTGTCTACAGTGAAAAATGAGGCTATTGTGGTTTAACTCTAGCCTGCAGCTAAGCCCCACACAGCTGCTTGTTCGCTGCCCCCTGGTGAGATGTGTGAGAGGATCAGAAGAGTAAAAGATAAAACTCACAGGTTGAGATAGACAGTTTAAAAGGTAAAGCAAAAGCTGCACACACGAGCAGAGCAAAACAAGGAACTTGTTCACCACTTCCCTTTGGCAGGCAGGTGTTCCGACATCTCTGGGGAAGCAAGGCTCCATCATGTGTAGTGGTCACTTGGGGAGAAAAACGTCATAACTCTCACCTTCATTATTCTTCCCTCAGCTTTTAATTGTGGAGCATGACATCATACAGTATAGAACATCCCTTTGGTCATTTGGGGTCAGCTGTCCTGCCTGTGTTCCCTCTCAACTTGTTGTGCACCTCCGGCCAAAACCACCACAGAAGCTCTCATGCTGAATCAGTCTGTCTAGTGCACAGGGAGTAGAACAGTGGAAGTGTTTATCAAGACATTTAAGAGCCAGAAGCTCCCTTTCATCTTCAGAAGTAATGCATTTGTTTCTTGGGAGATAATTGCTAAAATGTCTTCTGGTTCTTTAAGGTTAAATTGCTTTGTTCATGCCACTAAAGCAGTTTGTTCATTGAAAACAGATTAAAAAAAGAAGAGTGGAAGCTTCTCACTGGGATGTGTTACCTGGTAATCTCAGAATAATTAAGAGCAGACTGGTGGTGAGAAGAGGAATTCCTGCTCTGGAATGACAGGGCAAGGGACGGCACCACTTGAGGTGATGTAACTTTCTGTCTACTATTTCACTTCAGAGGACCCTCTCATTTTCAGTTCTGAAGTTACCATGCACCTTTCTATCTCTGAGAAAATGGAGGATAGAAAAAAAGTATCTGCTTCTCAAGCCTGTCTCTCTTGCTGATGTACACAGCCTGAGCTATCTCAAGCCTGTAAATTCTCGAGCTTGTTCCTGAGTGCTAAATGTGTCTTGACAAACTAGTGAGCAGAATTCTCTATAGTGGATGTGGAAAGAATTACCCAGGTTAAGAGAGTACTCTGCTGTGTTCCTAAATGAAAGAATTTTGAGTGCCTGTTTGCCTGACCTCTGTCTGAATTTGAGCCTGAGCAGACTGAGGAGTCAGTAACTGTAAGAAAAAAGCCAGGCACTGGATGGCTACTCAGTACAAACAGAAGAACCATCTGCTGACCAGACAGTATTGTATACTACAAGAATTTCTGACAAAGAAAACGGTGATACTTGGTTCTGTGAAGGACTCCAGGTACACTTTGACAGTATAGGAATAAATCTTGCACACCATTGCGATACTCCTTGATGCCAATCTGAGAGCGTGAAAGTAGTGTTTTCTCTTTATAGACTTCTATACACTATAAAGCAGTGGGTTGTTTGTATGGTGTCTGTTCTCTGTACATCTCTTTGTATAGCAGATAGAAAAAAACTTGGAACTGCTTTCTTTTTTCCATCATCTCTGGACCTGGTACTAGCAATCACCTTTGAAACAACCACTCTTATAAATGGAGACTCCATGGTGCCTTCAAGGTGTAGCTGATGTGATGAAGGAAGAAGGAAACTGTTCTCAACCTCCCTGTCTCATATAACCCTGGTGCCCCCAAAATCGCACCTCTATTGCATCTTGGTCTTGCCTTACAAAAAAAGTGGTGGTGCCTAGATGGAAGTGTAATATACACAAGTTGGCCCAAGGCTATATTGCACTACACTATATAGTAAAGGACACTGTTAGGTTAGGTCTTTTCTTGTCCCTGCAAGTGTCCTGCAATCATTGTGAAAATCTTGCTCACATGAGGAGCAAGCTGATCCACAGGTGGTGTTGCTTATGACAGTTGTCAGCCTGAGAGGGGGAGTACGTGTGTGATACCTGCCTAGGAGCAGGTCTGTATGAGGAGCTTGAATTACACCTCAGCTTGAATGAAAGTTTGAGTTTTATGCTTAAAAGTAGAGGGCTTTCAGTGTCCAGATGATAGCTCAGCCTTCCTGGGGATTTAGAGTTTGGCTTCCTTGGGAAGATTTCAGTTCTCTGGAAAACTTAAGTGGACCTCTCATACTAAATTTTTGGCAGGTGCATCAGGTGTCATCATCTCAGCACTAGTGGCTTTAATCAGTGATAGCAAGCAAAAAAATCAGAAAAAGTGTAATTAGAAATAAGCCTCATGGGAGCTTTTAGCAACTAGAGTGAGGAACTTAATGAACAGGTCACTTGACAGGTAGCCCAATCTTTACCCTTGTACCTAGGTTAGCATGCATCATCTCAGCTGTCTTCTGAAGCAGCTGACAGTGCTGAAATTGAGTACTAGACTGCTTTAGATCTGATGTAGGCTGATAATTACCCTTCTCAGACAACTCTCACAGCCTGTTTTGAGATTCTGCTTGTCATGTGAACATGAATGTGTCTTCAAAAACTTAATCTGTCTTTAGTGATCTGATTAGTGGATGTACTGCAGTAGAAGTGAACCAGAGAAGTAGGTTTTACTTGGACAGATAGCAAAAAACCAAAATAACCCCTACCAAGTAGCCCTTTGAGTGCCAGAAATAAAAAAGCCTGGCTACGTGTGGGTTTGTGACTCATAATATACATTGATCTCTCATAACATTTTTATCTATATTGAGATGTTTATAAAACTTTTGTGATTTATTTGGTTTCTAACTGCACATGGATGAGTTTTCATGATAGTCTGCTTTTCTGTAGCATTTGAATTTTGAATTTGTCTGTTTAACTTTGAATTTGCTGTTTAACATCCTAAATGTGCAAATCCCTGTCCCAGTCAGATTTGTTGAATAGGTTTGGGAGAAGATTAGAGGTGGCTAAATGGATGGACAGGACCACAACATACTTGAATATATAAATCTCACTGATACAACTTCCTAAGAAACAAGTTTCTATTCACAAACTTGGCAAACCCTAGAACTGAACCCTATATCCTGAGGGGCACATGAACTTGTCACCATCAGTTCCCTGTGTGCTATATTGGACACTTTCCTCCACATTGAATGCCTGGGCCCGTCCAAATTTTTTGGATGAATAGCTGTTACTGAGCCATTCTTTTATTTGCTGATGGATATCTCTGATAGCTACTCCCATATTCCCAACTCCCCTTCCAGGTAGGGCCTTTAAGAGGCCTTAATTACTTCTAAAGTGTCTGGTAAAGATGCAGTGACCTTCAGGCTATAACATGGAATGATGTGTGCTGCATAATTACATTTCAGATTTTTTATAACTTTCCCAGGTCTCCAATTAATGCTTCTGCAGCTTCTTCAGCATCCAATACAAAGAGTACATTACAAATGTTCGAGTCTTTACAACAGCATACTGGCTGCTGCCTGAGTTTTGGATGCTGCTGATTTTTTTCCCCCAGACCCTTTGCAGAATAAGAGGAGCTGAAACAAAGACTGTGAGGTTCCCTTTTGGAAATTCTACTTCTCTTGGAGGCCTCTTTCCAAAGCCAGAGTGCTCTAAGGAAGGTTAAGCATAACTGGGAATCAGGCACTTCAGAGTGCAGACAGCTGATAAATGGAGCCATTAACTCTTGTTTTACAGTAGAGCAACAAAGGATATTGCAAGGGCCAGAGCATCGGCTGATGTAAACTGTCATAGTTTTACTGGTATGGGGATTCATATTGCTTTGTCCCACCTGGTCACTAAGAGATAGTTTAGTGATATACACCATCAACATTGAGGGAGACAAAAAAAGGACCATTAAAAAGAAAGCAGTCTTTTTAGGTTGATACATGGCTCGTGAAAGGCTTACTTTTGTAAAACAAAACAGAAAAGACCTGCACTAGATAGCCCCATTTTCAAATTAACTATAGTGACTTCATATAACTTCTGTGTTTGTATGGGCTGGTGGTCGTGTTAAATATGAGACTTTGTAATTACGGGCTTTACAGATGAAAAAATGTTAAGAAAGTGCAAATTAGTGCCCTGCTTTTGCAGATGATTAAGTATTCATACAGGTAGGCCCTTACACTTCAAAGGGTTTGCTCACATGAGCAAAATTAAATGCAGAACTGTTGTGTTCTCATTCTCTTTCTCTTAAGTTAGTGTCTCCTAATGTGATTTATGTTATTTCACTCTAAAACCCAGACTAAGGTCCTCTGGAAATTCCTAGTACAATCTTACTACCTGCTAACAAACAGCGTCCTGTCCTTTCCACATTGTAGATTATTTTGCTGTGTACTGCTTCCTGGATATTAATGAAAGGCTGAAATTAACTTCTGGCTGATGACACTGCTGCCAGAACATGCCATTTGGTCAGTCATCAGTCAACAACATGACAGATGTATTACCTCATTCTGGGATAGCCAGCTTTTTTATGTGCAGGTGACATTCCCAGTCCTAGCCATGTGTCAAAAGGAGAGGCTAACAGAGACAGGTTTGTAATGGGTAGAGTGTCTCACTGCTACTGAATCTGATAGGGATCTCCCTTCCTTCTACCCCTGCTGTTTTTCTCATGATGATATTCTAGTTGCATGGGGCTGGGGCAGGGGAGTGGAAGGAGAAGAGGTCAATAAAATTGTCCTGTGGGCTGACAGCTAACCAAACCAGTTTAACTCTCTTGGTTGCTTGTACAGCATATTAACTGGTGTGTTTTATATTCAGAAGACTCGAGTGACTTGCTTTATAGATATGTCTCAGAGTATGTACATGTGACCTAACCAAAGAGCGTTATAGCTTGTAATTCAGCCTAATTAGTTCTGAATTCCAAATGCACTAGATTCACTAGTTTTGAGATGGTTATTGCTTGCATTACTTCCTACGGAAGTTTTGTATGGAACTTTCTATGGTGTGTTGAGGGTGTAGCATTTGCTTATTAACAAGATTAGAAATCCTGGTTTTGCTCTATTCATCTGCAGTGAACCCTATGTCTGATTTAGACACTTCCCAGGCCTGTCTGCAGATTTGCATCCATGCTTCTTGCTTCACAAAGTTAAACACAAACAACCTTCATCTAATTTCCATTAAAGTTCATAACAGTCTTTCCACTCACCTTAGTGGCAGTTGGAGACTTTCATCTTTCCTTCCTAGAAACTGGTTGGTCTGGGTCCCTTTTTGTTCCTCTTGTTCTGGCCTTTGTCCCCGTCATGTCTGAGCACTTCAGTCAGCAGTAGATTACTGTCTTCTTCTGGTACTCTTATGTGTTTTGTGAGGAGGTTGTGGAATAATAGTGTCTCCATTATTCTGCATGTCCCCATCTTTAACTGGGGATAAGTGGCAAAGATGAAAGACAGACTTTCAAGATGTGAATGACAGTCTGGTGTGATTCTTCAAAGGTATGTAGAAGCTTCAGAAAGCATGACTTTGTTCCTTTTTCTTTAAGCCCAAAACAATCCTGAAAAGACACAGCATTAAGTAGCCTGGAAAAGGTCATGGGGAAAGTCTTGCATGTCATGTTGCAGAAGAGATGAAGAAGCTTCTAAATGCTCTCTTTTCTGAAATGCAGGCACCTTTCAGCCTTGGGCTTCACCACACACTGGCTCTACAAACCACATGTCAGCAGCAAACACCTCAGGAACTGTGTAGCCGCTCTTATGCAGTATGTGATAGATGGTGCCTGTGACCATGTTTGTGTTTGAGGCCTTCTCTTTCCCTTTCCTTAGTTAGCAGATTTCATTTCAGGTACCTACTTGCGTGATTTAAGACAATATTTGCAAGGCTCAAACCTCACAGAGTGATTATCATGCGAGTATGAGTAAGTTTTCAGAGGTAAAGAGCAGCCCAGTGCCTTGTTCCTTTCACATAGGAATGATACAGGAGATACAATGAAGGATGTGACAGATGAGAGATCTGCAAAACACTCATTCTAAGTCCTACTACCTGTTGTAATGAAACAGCTCAACCCTCCAGCTCTTAGCTTACTTAGAAGATTGTGCCTTGTTTATGGCTGCTCTAAGGTGTTCAGATGTGCATGCTATAGAAATTAGTTATGCTAGCAATTAGTTGTACTTCCAGAATTGGAGTCCCTCATTAAAGCCTGGCCAAAGATGTGAAGACCTAGCATTTCACCTGGAATCTTTGAAGTCTCTGAATGTTCAAAGTCTAATAGTAATAATAGTAATTATGGATAAACACATAAATGCTTCCCAAGTGTGTTGCAACTGCATGAAGGACAAACTAAAGCATGTTGGTAAGAATGCAAGAAGCAGCAGAACAAAAGTTCAGAGATACTGACTGCACATCTTTATAATAAATGTCACTATTTTAACAGAAAATTGTTACCTTTGACCAGGTTTTCTTCTCAGTTCCACTGGTACAGGTTAAGACACTTAGCAGTTCAACTGAGTCACTAAAATTACTGAGATTAGGACCAGTGTTTACTGAGGTGAGCCTGGGACTGGAGCCTAGCTACTGGTATAGCCAGTGTATGGAAGTGTTACTGAAGGATTGCATGACAAGTAGGAGGAGATAAGGTAATATCTGGAGTATGGGAATGTGACAAAGCTTTCCTCCAGAAACTGCAGTGTTAGGGAAGAGATGGAAGGTTTAAAAATAGCAACTGCTATCACTAGTTAAGGTTTGTGGCCCATAAGCTCAATACAGAGTATAAATGGTGGGAATGCTGCTATTTAAAAGACCTTTTCCAGATGACAAACAATTAATTTTTCCTGAGATCTTACTAAAGCCATCTACAAAAGGTCTTACCCTCTTCTCCAACAATATGGATGTGGCACTGTACCAAAAGAGAAAAGTAAAGTTTAGAGCCTTCTCAAAGGAAACCTTTGGAAACTGCCAATTGGACATCCACAAGGACTGATAGCTGGGTAATTTACTGTTCTAATAGCCTTCCATAATGCAGACAGTATTGTGCTACAGACCTGAGGCCAAAATGACACTTAACAACTTGTCAGAAGCAGTAGTGGTGTGATTTCCTCTGCACATGCTTCTCATTTGTTAGATTTGATGGACAGGGTGGATAGAGAGGAGGTAAGGAGAGCAGTGACACAAGTGGTGTCCTTCAGGGGTCCCTACTGGGGCCTGTCTTGTTTAACATTTTTATCAATGACATGGACAGCAGCATCGAGTGCACCATCAGCAAGTTCACGGATGACACGAAGCTGAGTGGTGCTGTGGATACACCAGAGGGACAGGGTGTCATCCAGAGGGACCTGGACAAGCTGGAGACGTGGGCCCAGGTGAACCTCATGAGGTTTAACAAGAGCAAGTGCAGGGTCCTGCACCTGGCCCAGAACAATCCCCACTAGCAATACAGGATGGGGGAAGAGGCAATAGAGAGCAGCCCTGCAGAAAAGGACTTGGGGGTGCTGGTAGATGAGAAGCTGGACATGAGCAG
>JANIJG010009886.1:0-13840 GCA_024611175.1 Megaceryle torquata
GACAATTATGGAAGAAGTATTTAATATTTTCAATTATTTTTTTTTTTTTTTTTTTTTTTTTTTTTAATGTATTACAAGCAGAGAAAAAAAAAAAGAAAATTAAATGCAGAAGCTTTGTAGGTCTTGTGCCAATAAAGCCAGAGCCCACTTGCGTAATCCCAGCAATAGCTACATTCAGTTTTGTAATTGCTTCCTTATGTAAAGAAAACTGAAAAAAACCCCCATTAGAATACATTGTGCTTCCTGATGGAAGTGTAGGTAGCTTTCTTCTTTCTTGCAGAATTTATAAACTGGAATTTTCTAATTAGGTTGTAAGGACTTCATGATGCATTCAGTGCAGGACTTAAAAAAAAAAAAAAAAAAAAAGGACAACATCCCTTTATTTTACATCTCTTCTCTGAAAACCGATCATGTAAATATGTGATTAGTTGTGTTAACATCATTGCAGTTGCCTTGTCCATATGCATGATCATGTGATAACTTTTTTATCAAAAATAAGTTTTCCTTCTTGCTATAACTTGCCCACAAGGAGGGGAGGACTGAGATGGATTTTAGTTTTGCTTTTGCATCATGTTCTTTTCAGCGATGCTCAGTGATAGGACAAGGATCAGCAAGCACAAACTGTAACACAGGAGTTTTCACCTCAACATCAGGAAAAACTTCTTTACTGTGAGGTTGATGGATGACTGGAACAGGCTGCCCAGAGAGGTTGTGGAGTCTCCTTCTCTTTCACACTTTCAAACCCACCTGAACGTGTTCCTGTTCAATCTGCTTTAGGTGAACCTGCTCTGGCAGCGGGATTGGACTAGATGATCTCCAGAGGTCACAGAATCATAGAATGTTCACGGTTGGAAGGGACCTCAAAAGATCATCTAGTCCACCCCCCCTGTCAGTGCAGGACCACCTAAATCAGGTCACACAGGAATCTATCCAGTTGGGTTTTGATTGTCTCCAGAGAGGGAGATTCCACACCCTACCTGGGCAGCCTGTTCCAGTGCTCTGTCACCCTCACCATGAAAAAGATTCTCCTTATGTTTACATGGAACCTCCTGTGTTCCAGCTTGCACCCATTGCCCCTTGTCCTATCATTGGACCTCACTGAGAAGAGCCTGGCTCCATCCTCCTGACACTCACCTTATAATGTTTATAAACATTAATGAGGTCACCCCTTTGTCTCCTCCAAGTTAAAAAGACCTAGCTCCCTCATCCTTTTCTTGTAAGGCAGATGTTCCACTCCCTTAATCATCTTTGTGGCTCTGCACTGGACTCTTCGGAGCAGTTCCCTGTTCTTCTTGCACTGAGGGGCCCAGGACTGGATACAATATTGCAGTTGTGGCCTCACCAGTGCAGAGGGTTATGAAAACCTCTCTCGACCTAATAACCACACCCATTCTAATACAGCCTAGGATGCCACTGGCCTTCTTGGCCACAGGGGCACATTGATGGCTCATGGACATCCTGCTGTCCACCAGGACCCCCAGGTCCTTTTCTCCTACACTGCTTTCCATCAGGTTAGACCCCAACCTATACTGGTACCTGGGGTTGTTCTTTCCCAGGTGCAAGACTCTACACTTGCCCTTGTTATATTTCATTCAATTTCTCCCCACCCAACTCTCTGGCCTGTCTAAGTCTCTGCATGGCAGCACAGCCTTCCTGTGTGTCAGCCGCTCCCAGTTTTGTATCATCAGCAAACTTGCTGACAGTGCACTTTATTCCCTCATCCAGGTCATTGATGAATATATTGAATAGTACAGGTTCCAGTACTGACCTTTGAGGGAATCCACTAGATACAGGCCTCTAACCTCTACCATTTTGCGATTCTGTGTGGTGGCTGCTTGTGTAATGGATATAACTTATAGCTAAGTGTTGCGTGCAGATCTGTCCTCAATTCACAGCCTCAATTAATGGGAAAGGCAGCTTATCTCATTTTATACTAGCTCTGGGTCATTGCTTGGGGAAGCAGTAGAAGGCCCTGGGGGAGTTGGGATACATGTGTGTGTGTCCAGAAGAAGAGCAAATTAAGGGTAGGCTCTTGCTGCATCCCTCTGAAGGAATGCCAGACGGCAGTTACATCCTCTCTAAGATGTTCCCTATGTGAGCTTGGGTTCCCAGGGGAAACTTTTAAGATCTGCTGGACATGAAAGTTCCTAATCCAGAATTATCTCTGTGAATCTCTGTAGGCAAAACAGAGTCAGGAAAGCTCAAACAAGGAAAACAGGAGTCTTGCCTATCTCTAGTCCCTTCTCCTCCATGAAATACCCACTCTTTCCTTTTTTCCTGTTAGGTTGGTGCTCCTGGTGAGCAAGATTCTGCACAAAATCCCTCATTTCAAACATCTGAAGCTTTCAAAACAGGAAACAGCAGGTGTTCAGAAGCCTTCTAATATACATCTGCTGAAGGCTTTGTCTCCCATTTTACTGATTTAGGCTCTTACACTTCAGAATAGGTATTTAAAGCACAGGGGTGGGAGTGCAAGCTGTTTCCTCTGTACTACATATGTACACACATCAGATGAGATGTAAAACTCACATAATACCTCTTACAGGTTTTGAATACCTATTTTTGTCTGTTCATATGTGTATGAGTTTGTCAGAGAGAAATGTACTCCTCGTGGTAACAGAGTATGTGTAAGCAGATCTTTTAAGACCACTCGTTATTCATAAGGGGTGGAGAAACTCCCGAGTTTTTGAGACTGCTGTCAGAGGTCTCAGTATTAGGTGGTGATGCAATATTGCATCATCTTGTGGTGCTGGGACTTAACAGAGGAAATGAAAGAGGTCAGAAATAGAAATGTAAAGAAAAGGAGTTCACACTTCTAACAAGGCCTCTAGCCTTATAGCGTTATATTAAGTGTTCCTAAATATAAGGTACAGATAGGATTTCCTCAGTCCCTGAAAGTTTCTGACACTTAAAATAATAAGTCTAATTTGCTGTCCAGAGACTACATGATGAGGTTTCTTTAGACAAGGTCTCTGAACTATGTTGCTGTGTTATCTTTCTGTCCTGATATTTATTTCTCTTAATCCTTGAATATTTGCTCAGCTGTATGCTTATGTGTTGGTGCATCTTCCTGTCTGTGAGGAGGTAAATATATTCACATTGCACAGGAGTTATATAAAGGTAGACTTTTATCAGAGGATTTCTGTACTTTTGTTGTTGCACAGGAGTAATGTAAAATGTTTTCCCTTTAAACCACCTCATTGCCTCCCTGTGTATATTGAAGTAACATATCCTTTACACACAAAAGCATTTCTTACCAGAGTTCCAGACACCCTGCAGGCTTACTTACTGACCTGCTGTCATAATACTTGAAAGCAGTAAAAAGACATTCAAGTAGGAATACATTTGTTTCGCAGAGTGTAGTTGAATACAAAACCAGCTACAATGAAAACTCTTTCCCAGCTTGATTTTTTCTGGAAACATGCCCTTAACTTTCAACAGCTTTAACAGGTGGCCTTAGGACAGTATCCAGAAGATCACCACGTTGGGGGGGGTCGGGTGGTGCTTGTTTGTTTTTGGTTTTGTTTTGTTTTGTTTTTACTGAATAAGAGGATTTTGTTCCAAAGTGCTGAATGCCTTGTACTTGTACCTTGTAAAGTCTATGGGCAGGTCTCCTTCTTTCAGGAGGAGGCTGAGAATCCTGTCTTGATGCTGGGATCCCATTGGGGTGCTGGGGTTGCATCTGTGACAGCACTTCATACGCAGGAGACAGTACCTCATCATAGTGGTAGCTTTATTAAATAAACACCTATCCTCATATTAGAATATAGAGCTTCTGTCTTTACAGGCAAATCAAAGCCTCAACAGACAGCCATCACAACCACGATGAGTAAAAATCCAGATTCTTACCTGGAACTTTGTATACTTGCTTCCTAGAACTGAGAAGCTAAGAAGAGCTGGGAACCAGTAGGTTGGGGAGTGCCAGCCCTTACACGCAAAATGAGGGCAGCACTATATTGTGGAAAGCGCTTCATCACATGGCAGTCTGATCTATATAGATGGTCCTCCATTGTCAATGTCTGCTAAAGATTGCTAAAGACAAACATGGGAGCATCACCGAGATAAAACAGCTGCTATTGCCAGACATCCCATGTGTTTTAAGACACCCTGAATTACTATCACAAATATTGCATTACCTATAAAATGCATGTCCCTGTATTTTCCTGCCTGCAGAGGAAAGACAGGGCTCTCCAGAAAACTTTTGTGAAGCCTCTTCAGTCTTTCCTGTTTCACAACATGAAGTCTGAGCTGTTCAGAAGGGGAGGCCCAGTCTGGGTGGGACTATCCTAGTCCCTCATGGAAGACAGTAACTGCTGCAATGTGCTGGTCAGAGCCTGCTCTCCACACACTTCCTGTGCCCAGGGAAGTCAGCTGTGCCTTATTCTCCCTTGATCTGCAGTTCTGCACCCTAAAGTCAGTGTAGCAATGTCTGTCCCTGCACCATGACTCTAGTCCAGAGTCACACCACCTCAGGTATCAGCTAGAAGTGTGATAGAAACTTTTCACATCTCTTATTTTTTCAGTTAAAATGTGTCAGATGGCCAGGTCATGCTTTCCAAAGCATGTAGAACATAGTGATCCTAGTATGTTGGTCTGATATACCTCCAGGCTTTGTTAGGCATTCAGCTATGTGGCTGAGAATAGGCAGGGCATGGAGCTGTATCTCTTTATAGTTGTTCATCTGGTTGTCTATCAGCTACTGAACAGACATAGCCCCCAATATTAATCTCTTGAACAATATTCAGAGCCTCTTTTATGCGTTTCAGAAGCTATGGGAAGTCTTCCTAAATTCACATAATGAAGTGGACATGCAGGAGCCTTGTGTTTCATTCCAGCAGGGAGCAATTGTTCTTCTCTGGGAAGCCAATGTTCTTTCCCAGTATTTTTCCCATGTGCCTCCAATAACAAAATGCTTTAGCCGAGAAGGTGTGATTTTCCTCCTTGAAGAGGGTGACCTGGTACTGGATAGACCAGATGCTGTAGTCTTTCCATAATACAACAGTACTCCAAAAGTGTCTAGTAGGTTGACAAGAATAAGGATATAGATATGAGAGAGGGGAGGATACTAGGGAAGTATTCCATCTCTGGTCTCAGATGATCTAAAATACTCCAGATTGTCCTTGGACTCTTCCAGGATTCCATTAAAGAGAAGAAAATAGGTGTGTGGAAGGTGAATCCCTGCTATGTCCAGAGGAGGACAGGAGGACACTATGGGAGAACAACTGATACTAGGTATGTGTAACAAACCCAAATAAATTAGTGACTTTGAACACAGTGTTTTGAAAATCCCTCAATAAGAGGTGATTCCCCCGATGGACCACAAAAAGGCTATATAGATTGCGAGAGACCATAATGGACAATCACACACAGACCAACGTGATCAAGCAAATGCAATTTATTATGGGTTACACAGTTGCTTATATATCTCATTATCCCTAACATGCGCTACTATCCCCTACATGATTGGTCACTACTTAAAAGCCATGCACCCTTGATTATACATGATTGATGATTTCTGGCTGTCCATGCGGTGGGCACACAATAGTCTCTTCCCTTACAGTTCACACAGCAGTATCTTCCCTTATCTCCAACTTGCAATCCCTCCTTCACATCCCAGGGGTTGTTTTCAGTCGTGGCCGACCTTGAGGCCTCATACCTGCAACAAGTCCTGTTCACTTATGAAGGCTGGATTGCTCACATGTCCATTGCTAGGCAAAAACTTTCTACAATAGATGAACTTGGTTTAGGTACAGGAGTTGCTGGTACTGGGATAGCAGGCAATGCAGGGCCTGCCCCTGAGGAGTGCCTGCAGATGTGATAGGAAGCCAGTCCTTACGAACAAGGATGGTGGATACTGGATCAATGCTATAGACTTGGTCCTGAGGAATAGTGACCTGCCAGCACAAGGCTACATGGTCCATTGGGCATCAGCACCTGTGCAGAGCATAGGGCTTCCTTGACTTTTGTCCCATCAAAAGTGAACCCCAGATGAGTGTAACAATTCCTGTATCTTGACAGGCTGGAGACAGCAACCATACTTTGGTCCATCCTTTTCCTTATTTTTTTCTGTTTCAAGTAATTGTCATCATAGCTGTAGATGAAAGGGGCCTTTGAAAAGGTGTTGCTGGGAATTTAGGAGTTGAGGGTTTGCATCCAGGAGGGTGCTAATGAGTGGAAACAGCCCAGAAGACCATAGCTTGGCTGTGACATGCTCAGTACATGAGCTGACTGTGTCAATAGCTCAGGAAAGAAGTGTTGGCTGAGTTAAGTCTCTCAGTGTCACTAGATAAGCAGCAAGATACTCATGACAGTGTCAGTCTGATAAGAGTGAAGGCATGTCAAAACTTGATTGATCTGAAATTACAGATTTAGCTTGCAAGATGCTCTAGCTCCAGTGAGGTGAGTACCATGAACTGACTTCACTGGAACTTGTCACAGATAAAATGTATGGGGGTCAATGGACTATACAAGCCATCCTTTAATTACCAAAAATATTATTTAGATAATTTATTTAGGTTGATGCACATGAAAAAAAAAAAAAAAAAAAGGGTTCCATGTAGTTAAGGGTTGAAATGCTGAAACCCCTTTCAGAACTCAGAACACTGGAGGTCCAGAAAGGATCTGATTTTGTGTACCCAGGGTGCATGTGCAATTGTGACAGTGTTTGCACTGGCAGTCATTTCAAAGGGACTTGGCATTACCCCATTAGCCAGCCTTAAGTGCATGAAAGGAAGAGTACAAAAAGCAAGGATTCTCTTAGCTAGTGATTAGGGAAAAACACAGCTGTCTGAATCTGAGTTAGTCTGATAATCCCATTTAAACGAATTATGTATGTTGAAACACTGGATTTCTGAGATAAGCAAATCCGTCACAGGTCCCACAGTCAGGGAGAAGGGAAGGTCTTGTGTTTGATGTGCTTGGGGAAATACATGTGCAATTTCTGGCACTGTGACTTGCCAGGAAACTGAACACAAGTCTGGATTCAGCCCATGGAAGAGGATTTAAATCAGCCTTTGGATGTGTGTATCTATCTGTGGTGTCTACATTAGCTGATATGAACCTAGACCTTTCAGCTGCACCATTGACTACAAAGTCTCTCTGTGACTTCATTGTGTGTGAGCTTTGGTACCTAAGCTCTCTGACCTCCTATCCCATCCAAAGACATGTCCCTTGGCCCCAATTTTATGCCTAGTAAAGTTAGTGGGGAACTTTTCCTGGGCATGCGCTATGTATTCACCCACTGCAGTGGAGCCCTGGCCCTTCCCCAGGCATCACTGCCCTGCTATGACATCATGAATAATGGCAACAGTGGCCTGGCCAAAGCTTGAAAAATGAAGTTGCTCCTTCCTACAAAATTCTGCTCTTCTGAGGTGCCTTTTGCATTTGCCCGCTCGCTATGGCTGCCACTGACAGCCTGCGTCACCGGCCGCGGGTGTGACGTCACCGGCCGAGCCGGCATTGCGTCATGCCACAGGCAGAGGCGACCCTGGTGCTGTGGTGACATCTGCTGGGCCGGCAGGAACATCGCGGCGGCTCCGGCTCGGCGCGGCCCCTCCGCCCCGCGGGCTCCCGTCTCTCCCTCCGGTCTCCCTGGCTCGGGACCGGGGCACACGGTGCGGCGGGGGACAGGGCCTCGCCTCCGGAGGGGCCGGGGGGATGACAGTGCATCCCTGCTGCGACAAGGCAGGTCCCTTCCTCAAGGAGCCCCAGCTGCTCAAGTGATGGGGACGAGGAAAAGGTCTATCCAGGAGTTTTCAGGAGTTTTGAAGAGCGTGTCCTCTTCCCTCTTACTTTTGTGTCTCTTAGAATAAACCTGGAAGACAATTTGCATGAGGAGACTTTGGAGTCGGTAGATCTGGGTCTTCTTCATGCTTCCAGTGTGATTGCAAGGAAGGTCTTTGCCTTTATTTCTTCACCTGTCTCTCATTCATCCATGGGATGTGGACAATAATGTTACCGAAGTTACCTACAGATGTCTTCTATGTTTTCATTCTTTCATTCATTAATATATGAATTAATTTAAGATCTTTATGGTATGGAAATGCAAAGTGTGTGTTTATGGAAGAGTGTTAGTGATATCATTGTACCATATCTGTGTTACAACTACATGTGTCATCCAAAGTAAGTATTAGCAAAGCTTTCATATCCCACCAAATTACTATGTAAACCGTGTAATGTAAGCACCTAAATCCAGTTCTGGACATGACTTGTCAGAGAGGAACAGGACAGGAAAGAGAGTGACTTCTCTTGCTGAGGACAGGCTCCACGTGACACCTCGGTCTATCAGAGGTGCCTGTGCCAGAGCTGCCTTCCAGCTGCCCACTGTGCTTTGAGACAAGGCTTCCCCAGAACTGAGCATACAGCTTGGATTAGGGAGCTCAACTGTGGGGTCTCCAACAACTTTCCAACTTGCTTCTGCCAAGGGTTACAGATGGAGATGACTGGCAAAACTCACTTATCCAGGGTGACCCTGACAAAGACCAGTGAGACTGCAGACATCTTCAAGCCACTAACATATATGTTTCTCTCACATACAAGGTTGGTCTGCAATTGGCACTGAGCAACATGCGTTGCTTGACAGGGTGGCTGCTGATGCTGGGGCTGGTTCAGGCCTTCTGGCTGCTGGAACCTCCCAGCAACATCAATCTTCCTGACTCCATTTTTTTCATCTTCCTGACTCATTTTCTGCAAAATGTTTCCTAAGCTTAAACACGTACAAAGGAGCACAAGCACTACCCATGCTTTTGTTGAACCTGTCCATCAGCCCTGCACTCTCCTTTCTTCTCAGCTGTGTATTGGCTAGATTTGAGGAGTTTATATACTCTGTTTCTCCTGCTTTCTGAATCAGATACCACTCTAAGAACAAAGGGCTGTGTGAGTGATAGGAGAAATACTGAGCCTGTCAAGTGTAACTCTGGACTTCAGCTGGAAGGTGTTAAAATCCTCCCCTGTGCCCAACCTAGTCTTTTCCTCAGACCCAGATGATGACCCAGTTTCTACTCAATCTCATAAGATAATAGTTATTCCTAACACAGGAACGCAATACAGGACAAAGTTATTATTAAATTCAGATGTAAAGATCCTAGTCAAGATATTAGTAAAAGGGATACAGTAAATATTATCAAGTTCAGTAAAATATGCCAAATGGTTATGAAACATAGATTTCCAGTAACATGAGAAGGGGATCAAGTTATACTGTATCAAAAAAAAAAAAAAACAAAAAAAACAAAGAGAAAGAAAACTATACTAGTAGAACTGCATGCTGACTTACGGGAAATGGTATTTAAAAAAGAAGTCACAGTTTCTGGAGAACAGTATGAAGTTGAATGGTATGTAGCCAGCAAGATAAATTATTTTGAAAGCAACTGGAGCAAATTTAATGTTTTAAGAAACCTTTAGCTTTAAGTCAAAAGATGGAAATTTAAAAATCAGACTGCCATTAACAAATTTTAAATATATTTAGAATAATGCCAAAAGTGAAAAAAAGCCTCCTTGGATTAGAAATTTTTTCAGAAAGTCTGTATGGGTAGGTAGAAGCATGAACTGACCCTCTGGAGCTGGTGGTGGGACAGACCTCCCTGCATCCTTGTCCTCAGTCACTGGCCATGGGAGAGGGACTATATTTGCTGAGTTGCAGGTGGTCTTGGGCTTTCAGTGGTTAGGAAGAAAACCCAAATACCAGTAAGGACACAATAGCTTATTTCCAACAGGGAGAGATGGAACTCTTTGGGAGCCTCAGTGCAAGGTATTGCTGGGACATATGGCTCTTGGGGACTCATTTGGTGGGATTAAACTGAAGAAAAGTCTGCTATAAAGTTTGTTTTGTCACAGAGAAAAGAAAGAGAGAGGGAAAGCAGAAAATCTGCCATTTGGTTTGGTTTGGTTGGAGTGGATGTAGCTTGCTAACATATTCAGCCAAGGACTTTCCACATGGGCATGCTCCTGCTTTCACTCTGTTCCTACCAGACACAGAGGCAGCACAGGCAGATGAGCTGTCCTGTGCAGGGGAACAGTTCTTACCATGCTCAGCCACTCTGCAGTGACTGGGGAGTGTACATCTTGGCCAAAGGCAGAATGGTTTTGCCTGCAACACTAGTGAAGGCAATGTGCTCTGTATTGCTGCTGCATGCAGTGACCTCCAAAATACCTATTAGGAGATGGAATAAATTTGTACATGGAGGTAAGGTTAAGATATCAGTGATGTACAACAGGCATCTAGGAGGTAAGTGACTCATATGGGCTGGACTGGGATGGTGACACAAACAAGGAACATCCTGTGCTCATAGCCTTGCAGTGGCAAATGGTAAGAATTCAGATGAGGACATTTTAGACTGCAGTGAAGGAATACAGCAATTTGTGATGAAAAAGGCATATTCTCATTCCTTTTCAGTTAGTTGCCTTATTACTGTTTATATGATGTTTGGTTTATGATACTTCAAGATAGGTTCCTATCTTATGGTTTGGATTCAATGCCTTGCATTTTTTGCAAGTGTTCATACAGCCATGTGTCACATAACCAAATCCACTTGTTAAGAAATTCAGTGATAATAAAGTAACCTTGATATCATTGGAATCTTTGCAGGCAGACAGCTAGCCAGCTGCAAACAACTATTTCAAAATATGTACATGGAATTCAAAACTGAATTGCAGATGTTTGCCATTAACTGAAGCACAGTATCTTAAGGGTGGCCATAGTTTCAGAGCAGCACTACTGGTGTAGAGAGGTTTGCTGTGCACATGTTGATGGCCCAGGAAACAGCTGCATGTCCTGGAACACAGGACACCCATTTCCAGGATTTTCCAGTGTTTCCCACAGGTAACCAGAGTGAATACCTGTACAGCACCTGCCCCTCGATGGCCCCCATTCTGTCAAAAAACCTTTAGGGAAGTGACAGGCATCTCTATCAGCGTGATACCTCTCTTGTTCTCCCCTTATTTTGTGCTGATCCTGATGTCCACTTATCTTGGGTGAAGTGTGGTGACTCTCATTACTGGCCTTCAATATTTTTCCTCCATATAGTGGATCCAGAAGAATTCCTTTCTGTTACCTCATCACAGCTAATGCTTGGAAAATGGAACAGTACACTGTACAGCAGTGCTGTACAAGAATGCCATCCTGAGGCACACACTATTTTAAACACAAATTCACAGTGTCTGAAACTAGAAAGCCACATTTCTTTCTGTAATTGAAGAGTTATGCATTTTCCATGGGAATTTCATAATCTAACTTAGATGCCTAAAATAATGATGTTATTTGATCTTTCACTTGCTGCACTAGAACAAGACAATTTGGATATTTTTATCAGCCTTCCAGGTTTCTACTTCATCTTGTTAAACTAGTTTCCTTCCAGGTTTCTACTTCATCTTGTTAAACTAGTTTCCTTCCAGGTTTCTACTTCATCTTGTTAAATGAGTTTATTCATCAGGAACCACCTAGTATTTACATATTTGCAGTTAAAACTGGTTATGGTAAAAATCTGTTTTTATTCTTTTTTGCACCTTTTAATTACAGTCTTTGAGGCCTGCTTATGGGTTACAGCAATCATGACAGATGCCTTTTACCAATATTTATTCCTTTTTAAATTACTAAGTGCAACAAAATTTGCAAGTTTCCTTGTGGAGTTGTTTTTACATGCTAGAGCAAAACCAGGGGTCCCTGTCTCTGCCTTGCTTCCCACCTTCAAATTGGGTCCACCCTATTGCATTATCCTTCAGAACTATAATTTTATGTAGCCTGTAATGCTATTATTATTTTCATCATTATCAGTACAGCAACTGCCACTTAGTACCTGGAGGAGGATCAACATCTCCAGGCTATCCTCTGGGCTTAATCCTGGAGAGACAACCAGGCTTCTCACTAGTACAGCCAGACCAAGGCCTAATCCTGTGGTATGATTTCTTTTAATACTGCTTGGTAGATTAGTTTCAGCCATGAATTTGTCTAATTGTTCTTTGAATCATGTATGCTTTTGAAACCCATGGCATCTTACAATTAGTTCTGCAGTTTAATTATGCACGGCATAGAAAGGTGTTTCTTTTGTTTTCCACCTGAGAATTTGATTTTATGCCTTCTAGGTCTCGTTTTATGAGAGACAGCACATAACCATTCCCATTTGTCTTTTCCGCACAATCGTGTGTACTTGCAATGTGATCTATTTCTTCATAAAATTAGGTTCTTCTGGGCTATTGCCCTTAGACTTTCTGTAGCTCTCCTTAAAACACTTTATATTCTCCTTGCAATTCTTTTCAGATTAATCTAAATCCCAGATGCTGGTTTCCAGACTGTGTTCATTACACAAAAGACCAAAGGAGAACTCTGTGGCCTCTCATTTGCTCCAGAGCAGCAGAACTCCACCTAATGCAGATGCTAGCCCAGCTGCTGGCCACCACTTGCCAGCACCTGTAATTAAAGGATCTTCTCTCCCTCAGCATCCAGCATAAACAAACGTAAGGAAATGGAGGCATGTACAAATAGACCGGAGTTTTTGTCTTGCACCTTCAAAACCCTTGCACAGGGAAAGAAAAGAGGGGCACTACTGCAGCACTACACAACCTCCACCTTGCAGCTGAATTTGCACCACTTCTGCTACCACTGCTAGCTGAATCTCCACCAACACTACCTCCTAGCCATGTTAAGTGACAGGAGTGAAGAGGTGCATTCTGATGTAATGCAACTCACCCTTTGCCTCTAGACAAGGTGAAAAGAATGACATGTTTTGGTGACAGGTGAAAAAAATTGAGAAAGGGACAAAGAAGAAAATGAAAACAGAATAAGAGCAGAAGGAACAGTATGCAAAAGAAAGATTATAAAGAGAGGAAATGAAGGTGAATGGGGTTTATCTGTGTTTAAAAAAGGAGTCAACAAGTGGTGGAACAAGCAAAGCAGTAATTGAGAAGAGTAGTGATATGCCTAAGAAAATAAGGCTGTCCATGATAACCCTTGGGGGCACAAAGAAAAATTTGGCAGTGGCGGGAGATATTTCTTCAGGTGATGATTTGTGGCATTTGCTCTACAAAGGTGTTGGCTGCAGCAGTAGTCACAGAATTCTTGGCTCTTCCAAAATGTAATGGGAGATGAAACTTCAGAAGATGGTGGTGGCGATTCTCACACTGTTGATGCTGGTGGTGGGGTCACTGAGGGCTGCAGCCATAGTGGTGCTGGTTCCTCTACTTTTTTCTACCTTTCTTTACTTGGGTGTTAGGGGAGAGTAAAATACAGAGAAAGACAGCAAGGAGCAGAGCTTCTTGTTCAGTGAAAGTGTCTGGCCTACAAAGCTAAACAAAGAGGGTGAAGCCAGTTCTTTTCTACAGCTGATACCTCTCACAAATGGACCTTCAGTCTATCCCAATACACCACTGTCAGAGCCCTCAGTGCCCCCCCACTGCCAAGGAGTTTGTCTGGCTCACTCAAGCTCAGCCTCTTCACTGGAAAGAACTGTTGTGAAGGAAATGAAGGAAAAAGTACTTCCTTTCTTTCCCTTGGGAGCTGCTTTTACGTTAATGCTCTTTTTCCTGGTGTTGCTTGTGCTATCTTGCAACTGTCTGCACCTCCTCTCATACCTTCTTGTTCTGACCTGGACCTTGACTCCCTGGCTTGACTTGACCACCTGGCTTGGCCTCAGACCTGCTTCATCACAACAGACCTCCCGGCTGATGGGTAGCCTGAGGCTGACTGCTGCCTCCAGACTTGCTCTGGATCTGGACATGCTGACTCAACTTCCTGCCACCTTGTTGGTGAGGCAGTGCTCCTGGCTGTTAGAGACCAGTTAAGCAAACTGAACATCCACAAGTCTGTGGGCCCTGATGGGATGCACCCATGAGTGCTGAGGGAGATGGCACA
>JANIJG010009887.1:0-35139 GCA_024611175.1 Megaceryle torquata
ATTATAATATTTTAATCCCTGAAGGACGTTTAACTTTACTGAACAGTGCCCTATGTATTTTCCTGAAAATGTTGTTCACAAATCCAATTTTAAGTAAAAAAAGTTTTTAATTTAATGAATAGGCTATTTGCTTTACACAAGTTGTATTTTCTGTTTGATAAAATCCAAGGGGGATTTTATTCATTTGATTGCTTGTGAATACCATTAGAATTATACAGATAGAGCTTCTTTTTTGAAAGAAGCTTTTTTGCTTTTAAAAAGAAATCTCATGTCGGTTCTTTTCCTTTTTTAGTTTTTCATATTAAAGCTTCTAAAGATGCTACTAAAGCATTGGAATTAAGTTTGTAATGAACAATTTTTTGAACAGTATTTGCCTTTTAAGCTTACACTACATAAATTAATTACATACATTAAAATTACAAGGTGAAACAGGTATCTTATGAACCAGAAGAAATACCTTATGGCAACAAATTTCCCAAGAAATTTTTTGAAGTTCTGTACTTACACATACAACACTGTTCTAGTATCACCAACTTTCCCAGCATCTCCAACAGTAAGAGTATCATATCCTCTTTCCAATTCAAACTCTTCAAAAGCAAGCTTTATGACCTATTAAAATAAAATAAGTCAGTTATTTCAAAACTTACCCACAGGTTATCTGATCTATTTGGCTGCTGTCAGTTAAACCATGAAGCACGCACTCATAATTTCAGTTAGTCCTATTTGATTTGATAAAGATGCTAAAATGAGAAAAATGCTAAAACTTGTTCCCAGATTAAGACCCTTTCTATGCTTTAAAGTTGAGTTAGTATTTACAGGAGTGTCATTAGAAGGTAAAAGAGAAGGAGGTTTACAGAAAAGCTAAATGGTCTTACTATATCCTTAACTATGAAAACTATTATTAACACAAATATCTATATATTATTTTGACAATAAGCCAGTGGTATTTTTCTTGTGATCTAATACAGACTATCTACAGTATATTTTGCAGACCTGTCAGATTTTGAGATAAAATGTACTGCATTATCTTTATTATGTTTCAATAATCACAAGAATTTCAGACAATATGCTGTAGATAGAATAATATACACTTCTGTCTGCCTCGATGTACTTTCCAGTGTTCCTAGATTTTAACAGTGGTTAACATGCAAAATTTCATTACTAAATCAAGCCTAATACAGAAAAAGCAAGAAAAAATACATAGAAGTATAAAATCAGAGTTATTTCTAGCAATAAAAATAACTATGTATATAAGACTTCTACTTTTAATGCAATTTTTAATTTGTTGGGGGGACAAAACCTGATAGAATATTCCATTAGAAAATATGGTAATGTATTATTTAAATACGCTCCATTTGGTTAGATTCAACTTCTTTTACACTGTAATTTTAAAATAGATGTGAATGTTCAACTTTATAATAATAAAATAAGTTACAAAAAAGTAATTGGACATAAAACACAAATTAAATATTTAAAGACCTGGTTAATCATACAGGAAATGTCACAAGAAAAAAGTTTCTTTATGGGAAATACATTGTGTGTGAAGCAATATTAAACACCATTAAACTGCATATACACTTCCATGCTAATTGTTATTCTATGCTAACACATAAAATGCATTGGAAATACGTTCCAATGGTTGAGAGTTAAGAGGTCTAACTTAAATTTCTTTCATTTGATTAATAAAATGTAAATTTTGCCATGTAAACATTAAGCACCCAGTTTAATCGTGGCTCCTTCTACAGTCAGGGGACATGAATACCTAAAATACAGGTCACATTACCTGTCCTAAGGTGTACCAAACTTTCAATTGATATATGGGGAGTTTGGATGACTGTGGAAGACTAATGCTTACATGTATATATTTACATGAAATTAGTTCCTCTCTAGATAAAGTTCTGAATCATCAGAAGAAGTTTTAAGTTTCTTTGGAGGTAAGGTTGTTTGTCAGAAAGAATGGAAGACAGTTTTGTATGGATATAGATATGAATATAATGTGGGAAAAACTTAAAAGGTTTGAAGAAGAAAAATGTACCCATATGTGGTTAAATAATTCTGATTTATATACTGGGGGAAAAAAAGCAACTCCGAGACACTTCTCCAGATTCAATGTTGTTTTGCAATTTAAAGAAATTCAGTAATACTAATCTGATCAATATCATTAAATATGATTATTCTGAACTGATTAAAATAAAGAAAATTATTTATTTTCATTAAGAAAAAATAGAAACACAAAAATTATTTCCAAAGCTATTATATTCATTTCTAGATGATCAATTATACTTCTTACAGAAGAATGATCCTGTTAGCTTTTTGAAATGTATGAGACAAAACTGTCTTATAAGCAATTCAAAATGAATACTTACAATTATATAAATAGACTGTGGAAATTTTTTTTTAAAAATGCTTAAAAATATGAGACACCTAAGATTGTACCTATATACAACATCTGCAAATTAATTTCCTGTCATAATTACTTTTTCCTTAGAAGCATTTTCCTTTGTCCTACCCACTTCTACACTTTCTATTTTTCTTGGCATAATTGCTATAACAAGGAACAGAAAAAGGCAGCACCAGAGTTGTAATAACAGAAATTTTGGCATGGATGTTCTTTCTGGAAGAAGCGGTTAGGGAACACGGCAATATGACATTTGCAAAATGCCTAGATGTATATGTTCCTTTCAATACTAATACAACCTATTTTATTAACTTAAATATGTTATAAATTTATGCATTCAATATAGTAAAAACAAATTAAAAAGTGACAGCTGTAAATTCTGGTTTAAGATGCAATCAGAAAAGACAACTAGCCATAAGATATCTCTTATACTTACAGACAGATCAAGCAAATAACTCCAAAAAAAGCACATACGTGCTAAAGAAAACATGTCATAAAAATCAGGACCTCTTTGAAGGAGCTTCTCTTAAAGATTAAAATTAAATAATAAAATTTGCTGCCACAGTAAAACTACAGTAAAATATGTGAAGAAGAGAGAAATAGAATTGAGGATCCTTATTTAAAGTTTTAAAATCATAAATAGAAAATTTATTCATTATAAAGGCTTTTGATGAAAGCTGTTTGCAACTGTTACAGGTTACTCCATTTCACTGACATATTAGCTTGATATATAATATTGTTTTCCTATTTTACATCTTGTCCCTGTTGCTGTGTAAAATTTGAAAGTAACATGATAATGCAAATGTTTTTGACTCAGTCATTTCTTTTACAGACACCTCACACTCAGAGGGATTGGGAAGCAAAAGAAGCTATTGCTACAGGCACAAACATGGAAATTTTGCTACCATACTTCAGATTCTTAAATCTTTTTAAAATTTCTAAAGAAAATAAAATAAAAAAAAAAAACAAGAGAGATGCTTAAACCAGAGCTTTAAACCAGGTTTGGGAGCATCTATTTCATTTAAAGATCAACTTAATAGAATCAGTGTGAAATGACGCTAGCATTAGGGAATACATTTATGGATCCAGTATTCATTAAAAAATGTGCTGTTTCCCTAGCCCACCCTTCCTAAAGTGATATGCCTTCAAGTCTTAAGAGTCCCTGTCACTATGCCCAAAATCCTGTAGAAAAGGAAACAGATCACTGACTAGAAATAGCAGGAAAACTAGGTACGTCTTATGAACAAATTGCATGCATTAACTTTGAACAACGAACATCTCCTTTTCACGAACTCAAAAAAACCCACAAGAATGTCCATACTAAATCAGAAGACAATCACTATTTTTAGATGTAAGTTACAAATACAGAGGAATACCTTATAGAAATAGGACCACAATGACAACTCTAAGCATGAAGAAAATACATGTATGCAAATATTTTCTGAAATATGAGGGAGTTTTTTAAACACAATACTAAAGACATTTTCTGCAAAGATATTTTTTAGAAAATAACAGCACTTCTGTCTTTTAAGGATCATACAAATACAGAACATTTTTAAATAATGGGAACAATGGGAATTTATTATAAATACAGCTGTTAGGCATCTCTTTTGCAAGAATGTAAATTTGTAACTGACTTTCAGTTCACTTAAGTCACCTATTAAAGCAATAAGAAATTCTGAACAACAACAACACCACATCAGAGCAAATGTTTAATTAATCCACAACATTATTAAATAAAATATTAGGAACTGTATAACATTCAGATATTCACAGGAGAGATGTGGCAAACACCCGGATGTTGCAGAGTTGTGTTGCTTGCTAGCCACTATTAGCCAGTTATATTTACTTCCCCATATACCAGTAACTTAAAATAAAGCCTAAGGACCTAACTTACCTGCAGACAACAAAAAAGCAAAAAAGGCTGAGGGAATTAAGAGGAAACTGTACAAGCTACACTGAGGGAATTCACATGCCTTTGTAATGATGTGTTTAGTCAGTGGAATATCCAGGAAATAACAATAACAAAATAAAAAACCAGTGTTTGTGTTCATGACCTTAAACAAAAAGTCATTATGGGAAACCTATATCCTTATAACCAAACTAAGTAATTGTAACTTTTTATGTTACTTTTGGATAAATACATTGGGTAAAGTCTGTATTTCATGCATTCTGTAGCTATGAAACTATTTTTAAAGATAGTTTCAGTACTAACAGTCTGTCAACAGTTGCAGAAAGGTCCATAAGCACCTGTTTTCTCTGAGGAGTACTTCAGCTTGCCGCTTTCTTGATATTACAGCAAAACAGTACCAAGGGCACAAACTATTTTCTTTAAAAGGGTATCACACTTGGCATCACACTGTATTGTGCAACTAGGCAACTGAAGTGAATACTGGAAAGCCTCCAGAGGTACAAATAGATGCCTAAATATTTATAGAAGTAAATGCCTCAAAAAAATATATCAGTGGAATTAATTTGCTAGAAATATATACAATCTTAGAGTTCAACTACTGTTTAATGCTATTTAGAATAGAAAATGGAAAAGTCTGAGCCAAACTGAGCCAAGTTAGAAACTCTGATAAAGCAGGTATATTACTGTGTTAATGGAAGATCATATTCACGGAAATGATCTTTTTGAGGAAGAGCAAGCAGTAAAGTCAGGATATAGCGTATCTTCCTTTGGCCTAAAATCATATGCCCATATTTAGGTATTTTCTCTCATATAAAACACCTCTGCATCTTTGCCTGACTTCTAACTCCCTCTCCAGAAGGGTATGATTTTCCTTTGTAAAACCTGCTAGTCTTACACAGATATATTGAATACCTGAGCATCTCATACAGTCATAGACACTTGAATATGGTCAAATGAATTGTATTCCCTGTGCCCTGAAGTGTTTGATGTCATAAGAAGTACCCTGCTTCATACTGAAAACCTCTTCCTTAAGATGTTAAAGCATATAAATGTCTTATATATACTCATACATACAAGATCTTTTATGTACATGATGAAAATGAATGAACTATGGTTCAATGTATATTACTGTAATGACAGTGGAATAATATTACACGGACGTTGCATTGTCGTAACATCAAGGTTTTATATAACTCAGAACTATTTTTAGATAATGTTATATACTACAAAGAAATTTAAATATATTGAGATCAACCTCATTCTGAATAAAACCATGCAAATAAGTTTGCCTAGTGTTTAAATTATGAAGAAAAAATATGAATATGAAATTTTGGCTTTCGTATATCCAGATTAAGTTAAAGTAACTTTAACTTAAAGGAGAAGGAGAAGGAACTTCCCTTTAACTTAAAGGGGAAGTTGCATTTTCCCTTAAACTTTTATTTTTACTATTTTTAAAATACACAACTACATGGCTTTCTGGCCTAAGTGTACTTTTGAAATCAAAAACTAATTGCTTTCTAAATAATTCTCTGTATAATAGTAAACCAAAATTCAAGGCTGAAATTCTATCCCTGATGAAGTAACAGAATACATATGGATTTTCACATTGAAACATCCTCCTATCATTTCATCTAGTTACTCAGTCTATTAAAAGGAAATTGTTTACATTATTACCTCACACACTGGTTAGCTTCCAGAAGTTTATGTCATACCTGGTTGTATTTTACCTCACAAAATTACATTATTTTTCCATTAATTACTAATATAATATTGTAAATACAAATAATTTTAGGTAAACTGGTATTAAAGTAGAATGTATGGTTTTGATCCACAAAAATAAATGAAAATTTAAACAACATCAAAAAAATCTTGCTATTTTTGAGAGATTTGAAATACCTACAATCTAGGAAGTAGTGAGAATGTGTGACACTAAACTTTGTAACTTACTGTCCAAGAATAACAAGTAAAGGAGCCAAGAAAGGGGTCCTGCACTGGAGAAGAGGAAAAGTGGGAGGAAGAAGTCGTAGAGAGGAGATGTTAATGAACTAAATGCAGCCCACATTCCCCACTCCCCTGCACAGCTTCATGGGGTAGGATGTAGAAGAGAACAAGTTTTTATCATCATTTCTCACTATCCTATTCTGTTTTGAATTGGCAATTAATTAATCTTCCCCAAATCATCTACTTTGTGTGACGGTAACTGCTGACCCATCTCTGTGACCTTATCTTGCCCATGAGCTTTTTCATCTTATTTTCTCCCCCTCTCCTGTTGAGGAGGAGGAGGGAGAGAGACTTGATATGCACGAGCAGCCAACCAAGGTCAACCCACCAGAACTATTATGAGAAATGCCTTAACATTATAAATTGAAACATTAAAATTGCTTTAAATAAAACAACTTATAAAAATATTTGCATGTAAATATATTAAATATTAATGTTCTATTAGTGATCATGGTTAGAAAACAAAATTATTTCTCTCAAAAGTCATAACAATAATGATAGTGATGACAGCACATATATTTTTATGTTAAAAAATTATACCAGACATGCTAAAGATAATCTCTGGTCATTAATCTCAAAACCATATGGCAATCTGCTCAAATATGCAGGTAATAATGCCCTGTAAGAATGCAATGAGGCATATGCTATTATTTGGATCTAATTCGAATTATGTATGGGAAAACAGAACATCTTCTGTGAGTTTGCTTAGGCATCATCTGTAATGAATATACAATGAGGAGATTCTGTAAAAATGACATTAAAATGTAAAGAGAATAGTAGAAAAGGGTAGCTGCAGTTTTCCCTCTATAGCGCTATATGACTTACTTATAAATCAGTGTATAACATATAAACAAATTACTTCAGGAAAACTATTTTAATCTTACTTAATATCAAAATGTGCTGTCAATAAAATATCAGGGAAAAAAATATAAAACAGAAGATTGTTTTTACAGGTAAATATAAAAGACTTTTAGACTAGTTTTAAATATACTAGGCTGATTCCAAATATATGTACTCATGACTTTCATGATGAAAATCTTATTTATTTAGAAACATAAAGATACTGGCTAGAGTAAACATGATAAAACTGTGTCCCAGCACTTCATAACAAAAGCAGACCACAAAATATCC
Source organism: Megaceryle torquata (assembly GCA_024611175.1). Lineage (NCBI taxonomy): Eukaryota > Metazoa > Chordata > Aves > Coraciiformes > Cerylidae > Megaceryle > Megaceryle torquata. The sequence continues at coordinate 7,443 of JANIJG010009887.1, forward strand.
CTGAAGGCCAGAAATATTTTTTTAGCACCTGACCAAGACAAGGTATTACATCTTTATAATCTGAAAAAAAAAACAAAAAAAACCCAAACAAACATTGAGATAAATGAAAACAAATACATTTAAAAGTTTAATAAATGTTGCAATTTGACTTTTTCTATATTTAAGAATGTATTGGTGGCCTCTTTTATATGAAGAAAAGAACTTAACAGCAATACAACAAGCATCTAATTCAACTGCCTGAACAATTCAGGGCTGACCAAAAGTGAAAGCATGTTATTAAGGGCATTGTCCAAATGCCTCTTAAACAGACAGGCTTGGAACATTGGCCATCTCTCTAGGAAGCCTGTTCCTGTGTTTAACCATCCCCTCAGTTAAGAAAGGCTTCTTAATATCCAGTCTAAAACTCCCCTGGTTCATCTTTGAATCATTCCCATGCATCCCATCACTGGACACCAGGGAGAAGAGCTCAGAACCTCCCTCTCCAATTCACCTCCTCAAGGAAGGACACTATTAAATTATAAAAGAAATAATAAAAGATTTATGATGTGAACTGTTCAATGCTGCCAGGCATAGGAATTAATAGAAGCACAGTATCCTGAAGCTGTACTTATCCAAGAGAAAATACTCGAGGCACATTATCCTATTTACCTTTAAAGTAAAATATTAAAATAGAGAGGCTCTGTAATAATTAGTGTCAGGAAGACAATATGTGCTTAATATTTTATCAGGTTACACAAGTGTTTTATAGTGAAAGAATACTAGTGATAATGACTTTTGAAATTTAGAACTGTAAAAATAATTTGCATTTTATATAACTATGTTTTATTTCACCATTAAGTATATATTTTAACTATAAATTCAAAAATACGATTGCTTCAAAATGTGAAGCAAAGTGTTGTCTCCCCCATATAAATGCTCTTTGTACAAAAATAGTTTGTGTTGTATGAAGCAAAGTGGAAAACTTCCCTGGGATTTAGCTATTATTTGTTCTTGATAGTGAAGTGACCATTTCAAAAGATTTTACTGTTGAACATGGACCCCTGGAAGAATAATTTCTAAGACATTAATATTTGCTGTCATCCTTTAGCTAAAATGTAAAAACATTACAACCATTTAATAAGTGCTGTGTGAGAAATGACTATCATGAAACCAGTCATTTGTTTCTACCGTGAATGTTTTCTGATACACTTAAGTTTAAATACACCTAGGTATTAATAAGTCTCAATACACGCAACCTCCACTAGAATGCCACTTAGAATAACTCTGAATTACAGCTGACACTGTTTTACCTCTGGGACCCTACTATGTGGTAACCACGTAGCCCTATAATGCAGTATTGTCATACCTAGCAATAGGCCACAACCTTTGTCTGAATTTGCAAGGCCTCAGGATCGAAGCTTGCCAGGTTTGCCCTGTGTTAACTTTTCTTAGTGGGGCTGCAGCTTTGTTTTACTTAGTTTTAATGACAGCTATTTCTGCTATTGACCAGGTACCTATGACTATTTTATTTTGTTATCTTTGCATAGTGCAACCATAGTTTTATAGAAATACCTGTAACAAGCAGTTGTTCTATCAGAATGAGATAAGGATAAGAGAATGTGGGTTTGGTACAACTCTAGACATCTTGAGAAATGGAGAGATAGGATGTGGTCTACAAGAGTAAATAGCATGGGATGACAAGAGATGAGATGCAGGCTTGATACTGGGGACCGCACTGCTATAAACCACTTACTATAGGTCAAGAAATGCAGAGCTGGAGTTGAAAAAATTTGCTTTAGGTATAAAAAGAGAGCAAAAAATCATTATCTCACATACATAAAGCATACCATATGTAGTAAATTTATATGCAGTGTGATCTGTAGCTACAGATTAATAAAGATAACTGTGTAAAAGTGTGTTAATAAACATAAAGATGACCTAAGGTGGGTCACAGGGGAACAACAAGAGTCAACATCATCATATCCATGCCAGTGAAGGACTGCAGAAGCTGATAATATATGGTGTTAACCTCTCCAGAAGTCAAAAACTACTGATTTTAAGACACAGAAAGCAAAGGAATGGTGAGCATAACTCCAAGAGACAGAAACTAAAAACTGTATTATAATTTTAATAGTGATATAGCTACTGTTATTATTATTACCATTGAGACTTCTGTATAAAAGTACTCTAACTGCACTATTATTCTGTATTTCTCTGCAATAATTAGATGTAGACTAATAATTTCTCTTGAATTAAACTGTTCATATACTAACAATTAATTATTGGCTTTATTATATATACTGTGTGGTTCCTCTCTGCCTGTGAACAAGACTTTTTTTTTTTTCTGAGCTACTATTTTGCAATCAGGAGACCTAATGATAACAGTAAATTCAGCCTTAGCAGATTAAATTATATTGCATTTCTGTGATATATTTTGCTCAACCTTTACTTTCATTTCCATGGTACCATGATTAATGATGATAACTACCTGCATTTCTAAAGCAGAAGGAGATTACAATCTCCTACAAATATCAACTCTTGTAACGTCTTGGTACCGTTTTTATAGTAAAAAGCCCTGTTGCCTACAAATTCAAAACAGTTACAGAGTTCAGCCTTTGATCTGATGTTAAAAGTAGTAAACTGGCCTTAGTCTTCAAAATCTGTGTTTCCTTTAGTCACAAAACTGTTTTTCCTCTTTCACAGAATCATAGAATTATAGAATGTTAGGGGTTAGAAGGGACCTGCAGAGATCATCAAGTCCAACCCCTCTGCCTAGAGCAGGCCACACAGGAACAGATCCAGGCGGGTCTTGAAAAACTCCAGAGAAGGAGACACCACAACCTCTCTGGGCAGCCTGTTCCAGTGCTTCATCACCCTCACAGTAAAGAAGTTTCTCCTCATGTTGTGGTGGAACCTTCTATGCTCAAGTTTATACGTGGTATTCCTTGTCCTATTACTGGGAACCACAGAAAAGAGATTGCCTCCTTCCATCTGACACCCACCCCTGAGATATTTATAGACATTAATAAGATCCCTTCTCAGTCTTCTCAAGACTAAACATCCCAGGTTCCCTCAATCTTTCTTCATAGGGGAGATGCTCAAGTCACTTAATCATCCTTGTAGCTCTCCTTTGGACCCTCTCCAATAGATCCTTGTCTCTCTTAAACTGGGGAGCCCAAAACTGGATACAGTATTCCAGGTGTGGTCTCACTAGGGGAGAGTAGAGGGGGAGAACCACCCTACACCTTCTGGACACAGTTTTCTTAATGCACCTCAGGATGCCATTGGCCTTCCTGGCCCCAAGGGCATGTTGCTGTCCCATGGATAACTTACTATCCATTAAGACTACAAGGTCTTTCTGCGTGGTGCTGCTTTCCAGCAGGATAACCCCTAACCTGTTCTGGTACCTGATGTTATTCTTCCTCAGATGCAGGACTCTAACTTTTCCTTACTGAACTTCATTAACTTCTTGAAGTAGATAAACACTAAATTATGCACAAGGCAAAAAAAATTCTAACTTTACACAAAAAATTACATGCTCTGAAGTGATATATAAGGGTAACAATTTGGCATCATGAAGGATAATGTCACAAAAAATTTAAGCTGAGCACTTAGTGCAGTCAAAAAGTAAAATAAACATTAAGACAGAAGCAAATAAAAAAGAGCACATCATTTTTCTACTGCATAAAAACTCAACCTGAGTACTTCTTGCAGCTTTGGTCCTCCAATTTAAAAAAAAAAATAAAAAATCAAATGGTGCAATAGAACAGCTAAAGATCTTGACTTTAAGTAAGGCTTTTTATATTTTTAAGGTTTATCAACATATGAAAGCATCATAGGCAACCCTGGAAAACACTGTCTTAATCTGTGTAATGTATCTAGTCATAAAGACAAAACAACCAAATTAATGAAACAGTGATGAAATGCTGGTGAGTTTGAGGTGAGGTGAATGTTTGAGAGAGTTAACAAAGGCTTGACTCTGTTCACCATCCCACAGATTTGTGTGGAAGTTCCATTCCACTGTTATCTTAAAGGTAACACATTGTTTTGGATGCAAGTTCAATGCAGCATGCTCCCTTGCTCCAAAGGCAGTGAAGTGACCAATATAAATAGTGTGACAGAAAGTGTGAATTTTAGTCACACCTATTTCCAGAGGAGCAATGTGGAATAAAGTACTACCTGCAGGTCTACAATGAAGATTTTTTCTTTAATACTGTAAACTTTCCTGGTTTATATCACATAAAGTTTTAAAGACAAATTAAGTGTAATTGTAGTAAGGCTGTGACATGCAAGGGGAAAGAAAAAAGCTTCAACGCCAAATCAGCCCTACATTCTTTTGAACATGCATGACATCTAAGTAAGAAATAATTTGAGCTTCAGATCTGATGGTATTCCTTCTGATAGCTAATAATGTATAATCTCTGAGTTACAATACACTGGAAAGGTCTATACTTAAACCCTCTTTCTTTATAAAATCAATCAGCAATAACTCCATCTCCAGGGGTAGTCTGCAGTGAAAAAAAACCAAACTAACAAACAAACAAAAAAACCAGTAAAGCATAATACTATGACATTACCTAAACCAGTAAAATCAGAGTGTTATCTGTGATTGATTTTATTTGTCCTGGCTTTATTACAGATTTTGTGATAGAAAAAATAAAAAGGAAAAAATAATGCTGAGACAATACTCAGGTTTCTTCTTAGAATCAGAGAATAATTTGGTTTGGGAAGGACCTTGGTAAAATTTATTTTGGAAAGACTTTTGTTCTCTCCAATACTTGAACAACCTTGCTAGCAGATAAGTGTTGAAAGGTGATAGATTTCAGGAAAAGTAGAAGTATTGGGAAAAGCTGAAATCTGGCAGGTAATGGGTTCTTTAGTTTTTGTTTCATAGCCAGAGGTGACCAGGAAACCAAGCACAAATCAGTTTCAGATTTAGGGGCTTTTTTTAACATTGCAGCAGCTCTGTTCTGCAAAACATATGCAAGCTCCCTTAATGACTGTGTCCTACATGCTGAATAGGAAAGGTGAAAAGAGAAGGAATTAGTATGAAAGCTTTGACAAAGGTAAGAGTTTGTGCATACAGCAATATCCATCCTTTATTTAAAATAAAAACTTGGAGCCAGACAAAAGCAGTTATGTTCAAAGGTGGACAGTATTAAAAACAAACTCAAGTTAAATTCGGAGGGGAGGGGAGGGAAGGGAGAGGATTTCTATCAAGCACCAAGTCTTGGTAAATACATAGCCTTGCATCTTTTTAAAATCTGAAGAATTCAAGAAAAAAGATGCTATAAAAATGTACATCTCAATGGTAAGAGCAAATAACTCTTTTCTTACAGATTTTCACTTAAAAGACACTAGTAGAAAAATAAAGAGCAGACTGTTAATGTCATGTTATTCTTGTTTTAATTCCACTACTACTGCTATTTCTGTTTGGTTTCCAACACTGTTTGCTTTAAACAGGAATTAACCTGTGTCTAAAGGAAGGATGTAACACCTGCCAATAACACATCCAAGATTATTTTACTGTGCAACTTGCTTTTGTCTGTTAAGAAACATAAACTGTCAGTAAGACCAAGTGAAATGAAAAAAATATTGTTGACGTCAACTCAAAGTTCAATATTTGATTTGTATCACAGAAAAATGGTATTCTTATATGTAATATTTTTTTCAATAAATATTTCAAAATGCAGATATGAGATAATGGAGGATTATTTATTCTGCTTATATTCCTGCCCATTAATAACTTTTTAAAAGAAAAAAATGCAGTGTTCTTTATGAATTACAAATCTAGATAACAATACTAAAAAATAAGTACATTTGAGAATATCCTAATGCTATTAATTCTAAATGTGGATTTCTAATATAATTTCCAAAATACTTTATTCACTCTTTATCATAATCAGTGTCTATTTGGTAGACATTTTTATTAGCTAAATAAATAATGCATGAGTTATATTTATGCATATACTGAGCCTCCATAAAAAGGTTATAGCTACATTTAGACAGTTAGATGTATTCTAATGCTTTCAATAAAAGCTTTACTAGCATATTAATTCTTTAGGGATTTTACATATTACTTTGTATTAAAAAATGTATTTGAATGTGGTGACCATCTGGCAGTTGCATAGAAGTCTAATTTTGTCATTTTGATACTAATTTTCAGAGGGTTTTATTTAAATTAAACAAATTTTTTTTCAAAAGAATATACACCACAGCAATATATATCACAAAGGAAAAAAGTGTGAAATGTTAGCATAAAAAAATTATTTTTCCAGTATATTCCATATCTTCTAGAAGATCATCGTGCAAGTATATATCAGTTGTGTTTCTACTACTACAAACTGTCCATTGTTAGAAAACACTATTCGGAAGTGCTACTACCGTTGCAGAATTTTCTCTTTGTCTCAGTGTTTCTATACAGAATGGCACTTTGCCCTTTTTATTAAAAACATTTTTCATTCTGTGATTGCAAATATAATCTAAAAATGTGAACCAAGGGCAAATATGAATATGTAGAAAGTCTCAGAAAATGGGTTGCGGTGATTAATTCTGCCCATTATGTCTCATCAGGGACCTTTGGACTGTGATATTAGCATTTTCCCACAGCACCAAAAATGTTGTACTTTGCTATAGAAATTAATGTTCTGAATGTCAATAATACCCATTATCTTTTTTCTGTCTCCCTGTTTCATTGTATCTGATTCAGACTATACCATTCCATAACTGTCCATGGAAGGTAAATTCAATGAACTACAAGACATATATAGACTGATCAGTTTTCTGCCTCAGAAGGAGACACTAGGATTCAGCTCATAACCAGGAACTTAAGATTTCCTCAGTTCTTTACAATTCAGAAGATTAATCTGTGAAACTAACTACAGGTTTTCTGAATTCTACTTCATGCAGAGCAGTGGGGCAAAAAATAATACTGCTCTGTATCATTTTGACAGGTTTTAGCAACTAATACCCACAGAACTCTATAAAGAACACAGTAATCATAATAACAATGATATTAATAATAATATCAATGCCCTAATTGTTGAAAGCTATTACTTCATATTTATTACTGTAACTTTCATCTGGTTTATTCGTGAAGAAAAAGGGAGAAGGGTATTTCCTGAAGGTGAACTGAATTAATTATGTTTCAAACAGACATGTAGCTGTTCATGATAAAACAGTATGTTGGAAGAAAAATGTGTCAAAAAATACTATGCAAGTCTTTGACCTCCATATGATGAAGCTGACCAACAGTGAACAGAAAATAAAAGCTGAATAATTGTTTAAATAATGTCACTAAATATTACTTTTGTCTATTAAAGCTGTTGCATAATTTTGAAAATTTTGGGTGTTGGAAGGTAAAATCATGTAAACATCACTATAATGGCTTTCTAGGGAAACAAAAATAATAAAAAAAAAAGTCTTGATTTTTAAACACTCATTACTTTACTGGTTGAACAAGGAGAAGTGCAGACACATTTAAGTCTGAATTCTAGTCGCAAACCCAGCTTAGTGAGATATTTACAGGTAAGCATTAAAATTCCTGCATAGCACCTTACTTTTATTGTAAAACAGCTTTAAAACTTGTTTAAGATACTTTTTGGGCCCTTCTTTTGCAAAATTCTGTTTGTATAATCAAATGCCTTTAGGAATCATAATTAGTATTTTACAAGGCTTAAATGAGAAGTTGTAAATTCTTTAAAATTGTCTATAATCACACTGTTATACTTAAAATGACACAAAAATAAGCTTGATAATTCTTACATCTGTAGAATGGAAATAAGTGTCTAGTACTTGAGAAGTTTGTGAAATACATATATGAACACATAAAATATTCCCAATGTTGAAATCAAATTGCTAATCAGAGAATGATTATGGTTGTAAGTGACCTCTGGGAATCATCTAGTTCAACCCCTGACTCACAGTACGTACAACTAGATTATAAAGTTTATAATATTTCAAGTGGTTATGCTAAATTACCATAAAGCTAGTGCTTTAATAATTATACTACCTCCCTCATTATTTTACCACATTATTGTAAATCCAATTCAGGAACTGCATTTTGATTGTCTTAATAAAAAGAACATGCATTGAAAGTAATTATGCTGGAAATGTAGTCTCTTACCAACAGAGGTGCAATACAAAATGTTTCAAAGCTTAAATGGTCACAGAACTTTGCATGAGAATTCTTCAGTGAGTATCTTTCAAATAAAAATGAAGAGATACACTTAGCATATCCACAGGACTCAGAAAGTAACAAAAGAAAATAAGTAAGCAATGAAAAACGAGCAAACAAGTGTTTCTCAATTGTCTGAATATTGTTCAAAGGATTGCATAGAAACTAGATAATCCAAAATATCTCTAATAAGATTCTTGTACCTCATTTTTATAAAGCAAAAATAAATTTTTAAAGTAAATAGAACCTTGTTGCAAAATCAGAACTAAAGATAGAATTCAGTATAAATCTAAATAGTTGGCTAATGTAATTTGAAAGTGTAAGGTAAAATCCACACATTGTCTGAAGATATAGGATCTGGGAGAGGACCACAATGTGCTGAAGCAGCAGGTGGAGGATAGGAGTGATTACATAAAGCATCTGAAATGGTATTAGAAATTTATGGTGAAATAGCTAAAATGAACTTTAAAACACCTAAATGTAGCTGTTTACCTGTTTGTGTCTAAAGGATCCTTTAGATATCTAATTTTTCTCTACAAAAAATATAGCTAAACCAGTTATTCAACTGACTGGCAGCTAGGTGTCTGCTTCAGGCTAAGGTAAACTACTGTGTATGTTCCCCTGGTTATAACAGGGGATTAGGCATTGAGTACTCAGTAAAATGGCCACAATAAAATGGCCAATGTTAATTGAAATGGCTTATTTGTGACCTGTCAGATAGAACAGGATCTCAGGGAACTTATGCCTTTCTGAATCCACAGCTAGAAGGAAAGCACAATTTAATCCCAAAAGCTTCCTCTGGTGGCCACCCGAGCTTTGAGACTGCCTCCAAACATCTAACTATATTTGTTTAGTCTTTAAATGAATCACATCCAGACAGTCCATTTTTACCAGTGACAACCATCTGGATGCATTGTTGATCTATATATCGGAACTCAAATGCAAAAATATGCCATCAGTCTCCTACCTTCATTTGCTCACGATGGAAGTAAACTATGCAGAATGAGCAAGTGGAATCAGGGATAACTTTGCAGGGTGCAGTAGCAGAGTGTTTTCTGAAGTAGCTGATATTTAAATATTTAAATATGGAGACTGCTGCTTAGAAGAATGATTTATTCAGAGAGGCTAAAATCTGCATGAAAGAAGCTCTCCATTCAGAGTCTGTGAACTTCATGACAGCAGAGGTCCTGTGCCTTTCAAAACAGGACAGCCTTAAAGAAGAGTAAGAGTCTTGATGAAGTTTAGAGAAAATGTGAATTTCTTATTTCCATGGCTTCAAACATTACTTATCCTGCATGTCTGTCATCTTTTTCCACCCAATTAAATATCAAATATAACTAAGAACTGACCAGCAGTGAATTAATTCCTCCTGTTTTCCTCCTTAGGCAGAAATAAGAGTTTACACTGGAATGAGTTGATCATTTTAATCTATCATAGGAAATAAAGCCACCTACATCTTATTCCCGTGGTGAAGCCCCTATTTATACTTCAATTCTGAATGCTTTACCATGGTGCACAGGTAATAACTTTGCTTATGTATATTTCAGAAAAATTAGTAAGCAAATTAAGTTCCAGTGATAACTTATTTAAATTACTGGACTCTTTACTAGTCTAAAAATATTTCCTTTTGTCATGATGGAAATTACCACCTACAGGAAAAAGGAAGAAAACTATGTTGGAAAATCTCATCCTACTTACCTGCCATATGGAAAGGAAAGGGATGATCATCCTAATGGGTGATTCCTTTTTTGAAAGCCATGAAAAACTCAAAAGGCATGATAAACTTCTCATGATTTTTTGTTTGTTTGTTTAAATAGTAAACTACCTGCAATGTTTTAGGCTCCATTTTCCTCTTTGTAAGGAGACAATCAGAATAAATTAGATGCCTTTCTATGTCCAAGAAAAGAAGCTTCATTAGCCCTTTCCTAAGGTGTGTGCTTCTCCTGTGGTTCCCTCTCTGGGCACATCCATCAGCTGAATTACTAAACAGCTCTTAGCTCACATCTGCTCCCTTTAATCTAGTACAGGAATTATGGTAGCACTGGGACATGATGAAAGGTGGAAAGAGAAGACCTTTGAGAGCAGAGATATATAAACAGCTTCATTAACCCCTTAAACTGTTTACAACTGGTAATCAAGAAGAGGATGTCCCACATTGTTAGCATCTCAAGACCAAAAGTGTATATTGTTTTGCGATATCAACTTTAATTAAAGTCTGTGAACATGAACACCGAGAGAGATCTTAAAATAAGCTGGGTACAATTACAATTGATAAAAAAGCATTCTAAAAATGATTAAAAAAAAAAAAGTCTTATTTCTTCTCTAAACCAGTAGAGTCCATTAAATGGAAGGTGAAAGAAAATTGACTCCAATTACTAAAGAAGAGGTGATCCAGTGTACAATCCAGAAAAAGTTGATTTAATTTTTGAATTGTTTTATTTGATCAAAGTCAGATTTTCCTGAGATGATAATTTGACCAGATGAGAATTTTCACAAGGCATTGTGGGTTTCATCATTACATATAGCTTTTCATTATGAGAAATTTGCAGTAAATCATAAGAAATATTTTCATGCACAAATATTATTATATTAATGTGATTAAATATCTCAATAACTAGGACTTGCAAAATTTTATTTATATATATATCATCTTTAAACATTACACATACACTCAAGTAGAAACGGTACATTTCTCCTTGAAATATGTACAACACTGGGAAAACAAAGTTTCCCAAAGTGTTAGAATATTTTTTAAGACAGATCTGGTTTTATATATGAATTTACTGAAATTCAGCCATAGGGCTAGTAACATTAGCATTTCATTTAACCAAGTGTCATAAAAAGAGCCTCCAGCTTCTCTTCATATTATAATAAACAGAGAACAAGAATTGTACTTAGCACAGAATCAAACTGAGATTTCCTAATGATAACTGCTAAATTTATTTTATTTTGTTCTTAGATTATTTCGAAGACTATGACCAATCATACCTTTTCTTTTTTTTTCCACAGAGACAAACTACAGTTCCTCCTGATAGCTGTGAAGACACAATTAACTGAAAAGCTGTCTGGTCACATTTATTCAAACTATTTTATTCTATTTCATTTATTTATTCCAAAAATTAAATTTGGATTAAAGATAAAATGAAATTATCTATATATTTGTGTATACATGGATCTAGTGCATAGGAAAAGAGGAGGGAGCTCTTTGTAGCATAGGCACTATTTCTGCTGTGTTTCAAGTTTATTCTGCTTCAGGCCACTTCTACTGGCCTGGGTGCTATGAAATCTACTCAGTCACTCAATCTACACTGTTTCAAGAACTCCGGTTTAATACTGTTCAAATCCATCATGAAGGCAATGTGACAGTGCAGAAAACTGCAATGTTCCCTACCCTCCAGCCAGCACTCTTCACTGGTTTCTTTACAAAAGAACATCTGCATTACGTTGCAACCTCTTCATTTGTCCTTTCCAGTGAGCCAGGAATAGTGATACCAGTTATCTACTCAATAAGTGAAGAGTAAAATATTGAGATGATAGTTGCATGAAAAAGGGCTGGCCAACCTGACAAACGGAATGGTCTAAACCATTCTTCCACTGCATACAGAGATGAAACAGGTAACTGTACTCAGCATTTCACTGCATAGTCTATAAGAATACAAGTAATAAAAGAAAAAAATCTTTAAATGAGTTACTTCCTACTAAAAACACTGGACTTCTATGGAAAGTTAAGTTCTGCATAGAGACAGAGAAATAACCAAAGATGTGATAAGTGAGCACTCAACATTATTTTCTAGTACAAGAGATGAGAATTAAGCATGCATAGATCTGATGCCTGAAAACTATTCTCACTTTTGAAGGTTTATGGGTGACATTTTTAGAATCAAATAGGGCCTTGTTTTAAAAGGGTAATTAAACTTTTGCCCTCCATACTGTTTCATGGTTTAATTATTATGAAACTTAGACATTTTTCAAAAATTACTCACACAGACATGTGACAGACTGGCTGATGTATACCCTAAAGCTCATGATAGTCCTCAAGAGGTCTTAGAGATTGCCTGATAAATCAAAAGCTATGTTTAAAAGGTTGGGTAGAGTCTGCTACCTGTACTGTGGATCCAGTCAGGTTGTCAAAGTTCACATGATAATGTAGGCCAATTTGAGCTCAGAATAGGAAGGAAAATGATCTTGGCCTTGACTGTTTGTGGTTGTGCTTCTTAACTGTTTTTATAAATTAATAAATGAATACAATTCACCAACTGCTGAACCATTGTTCTTTTTCTCTAACGTACTTCAGATCTATCCACATCTTTCCTGGATCTAGTAGCTAACAAATCAGGATGCTAATCTATGTTAATCCCTTTCACAATATACAGCAGGTGTATTAATATCTACCTTGATTCTTGCTAAAATCACACTTTAGGATAGATTTAATTTTTTTTTGTCTCTATTTACTTTAAAGTACCATTAAATTTGCATAGCATTTCATATATTTAATTTACATTTCCAAAATTGTAAAACATTAGTTTATTGGACATTAGTAACCCTTCCTATTGTGAATGGATTGAAACAATTGTTTACATATATGAGAAGGCCACCTGTGCGTCTGTCACGGTCAGTATTGATCATTCTAGCTTTTCTTAATCAAAGCCAGGAGGAAAAATTGATCTCATATGGGCTACAATACCTTTTGAGGTGTTTACTTTGAAGATATAAAGATTCTAAAGAAGTAAAAATAATTTAGGCAGTGCCCTTAAAGGCTTTAAACTACAGTTGATAAAGACTACATTGTATAACATTAGAGCTTGCTTTTCCCATGCTGAATCCCAGATATCAAATTATCTCCAGTGCCATTTTTGCCACACAACACTTCGAAAAACTCTGATAACTTAGTGCAAATCCCATTATAATTCCCATACTAAGTAAAAATTCCAATAAGTGGAATTCATTCTAGCCTTCCTCTTTAATATAATCTTTCTGAAATTTGAGACTTACACAACTTAACATATGTGTGATGATTTGGTTCTTCCATTTAATATTCTCCCCAGTGGTTCTTCCCTTACAATATAAATCTCTTGCTTAGTAATACAGCAAAGTGAGTTAATTAAATGAAGTGCTCATGCTTATTTACTATCTTTAAATACCCAGAGGCTTCTATTTGCCCTGACGCCAAACACCAGACCTATAGTATTGCTAAAGAAAATGAAAAGAATCATAATTTTCAGAAAATACACCTGGGGAGGAATAACATCATGCATCAGTACAGCTTAGGGGTTGGTCTACTGGAAAGCAGCTCCATGGAGAAGAACCTTGGAGTCCTAGTGGACAATAAGTTATCCATGGGATAGGTATGTGCCCTTTTGGCCAAGAAGGCCAGTGGTATCCTGGGGGGCATTAAGTGTGTCCAGCAGGTCAAGGGAAGTTCTCCTCCCCCTCTACTCTGCCCTGGTAAGACAACATCTGGAGTATTGTGTCCAGTTCTGGGATCCCCAGTTTAAGAGGGACAGGGAAATACTCGAGAGAGTCCAATGGAGGGCTATGAGGATGATTAAGTGACTGGAACATCTCTCTTATTAGGAAAGGCTGAGACACCTGGGGCTGTTTAGTCTGGAGAAGATTGAGAGGGGATCTTATTAATATTTACAAATATCTGGAGGGTGGATGTCAAGTAGAAAGGGCCACTCTCTTTTCAGTGGTACCCTGTGATAGGGTGAGGGGCAACAAACACAAACTAGAACACAGGAAGTTACACCTTAACATGATGAAAACCTTCTTTTCTGTGAGGGTGATGGAGCACTGGAACAGGTTGCCCAAAGAGGTTGTGGAATGTCCTTTTATAGAGACTTTCAAAACCCACCCACTATTCCTGTGTGGCCTGCCCTAGGTGTTCTCCAGTGGTCTCTTCCAACCCCTACCATTCTATGATTCTTTTCCTAGATATACACAGTCTGTTATGCAGTCTGTGAATTTCTTAGAATTTCCTATTATTTACCTACATGTTATCAGCTGGCATTTTCACAGTAGAAAATGTACTCAAGAAAAGATTTAAGAGAGAAGATAAACAGTGAGCATTTTACTCAAAAAAACTTTGACCACCTGTGTTTCAAAGCAGAGCAAATGAATGTGCTCTGTGTGGTAACCCAGAACTGTAGGTGCCTAAATTAATCCATAGCACTTGTCTTTCTCTGCAGTAAATGTGGGTTTATGACATAGTCATTACCAACCCCAGCAGGTTGCACAATGTCTGAACAAAGATAATTTATGTAGAATACCTGATTAAAAAAAATAATAAAAAGGGGTATATAAACAAAGGCAACATCCAAGGGCACAGTCAGTTATGATATACTATCAATAGTTACAGACATTTCGAACCTCCAGGGAAAAATAACTACTCATAAACATTTGTATCTTAGATTTATACATTTGACAGTGTAATACTGAATAAGCCTGATAGTTCTTAGCAAGGGCAAGGCTTGGTAAGGAAACCAGCTTGTAGAATACACAAGATAAGAAAAGTATGTGGAGATTTATAGGATTTCTTTTATTATTTTTACAAAGTGGCAGAATGTTCTCATCTGATGCATGCTCTGTTATAAGCTTTTCCTGTCAGAAAATACCCTGAATTAAATGAGAGAATAGTAATGAGTTTATGCTGCTATATTTATATTTTTAGATTGTACAAGTAAAACATTCAGTAGATTATTTTACATGTCCCTGTGTAAGAGTGCATGTGTCTGTATGTGCAGGAATAATAATAACTATGTTGATTTATCTACTATAATGCGTGGATACAAAGTACTCAAGAAAGTGTTTTATATTTAAGTATAGTTGATGGATATTCACCTATGATTTGAGAAGTCTAACATTTTCCATTTGGTAAAGTTGTCTGAAGTACTTTCACTATGAAGAAATTTAATGTACATATTTTTTGTGGATTAATACATCAACACACCAACTGGTACATTCTTATGCTGAATAGTATTATATTTACATTTAGGAACCATGAATAATAACTTCCTGTTTTGTCCTGGTTTGAGTGAGGACCAAGTGCCTCTGAGAAAAAAGCTGGAGGCAACAACCCACTTTTCAGAAACAACAGAAGTATGTATATGGCAGTAGCTGGATAACAATAAATGCCAATGATGAAAGTGTCATCACTGTAGTTCTTGCATTTTGAGGTTTTGTTTGTTTTTTAACCTATCAAAAACTACCTTTGGCAATTGGAAAACTAAAAGACATGCTTTCATGTTCTACAGTTCAGGTTTTTTGAGTAGGGGATTGTTCTAGCTATAAAATAAAAATAAAAGAAATCAAAGAGGAATAACCTGATTTTGTTTTGAGAGACATAGGCTAAAATAACACAAAATTTAACAGCCATGCAGGCTGGAAAAGTGTATATATGAGAAAGACAAATATGGACCATTTTCACTGCAGTGTTCAACAAAATAGCAACATTAATTGATTTGTATAATTCTTACCCAGGCAGATACAGCACAAACATAGCACAGTGAAAATATTACATATTACTCTGTTTTAAAAGAAAAACTCTTCTTTCTTTGTCCTTGACCTGGTATTAGAACATGAGGAAATAGAAGCATCAGAACTTTTAAAATGTCATGCCTTTGTATTTAGCAAAATTGTCTTGACAACTTCAAAACATCTGATTTGTTTGTCTGTTTGTTTGTTTCCATTAAGCCATGTATAGGTGGCTTAATTGTGCCAGCTAACTTTGCCACATTCTAAAATATACACTTTGTTTGGAGGTTTAATCTTTTCTTTCTCTTGAGTGTTGCATTACCAGCTAATATATTCCAACTGTGTTTCTGAAATATGGATCTATTGTAAAATCAAAGACAATATCACACTTAGTGCTAAATTACTTCTTAATTTTTTTCCATGTATGCTTCTATAGGTGCTTTTTAAGAGTCCTATCTTTTTTTTTTTTTTCCCCTCTAATTTGCTATTTCCAAGTCAGTATGTTGTATTTAGAGTCATCTGAGGCTCATAAAATTCATACCCAACATCACTAAATCATGGTGGAATAAACCTAGCTGATATCCTGAAAGTAAATCTGAGATAATAAACACAGATAAGGGTCAGTAGTTAGTCTTCTTCATTCAAAAACAGAATGAAAGGAGGAAGGCCAGAGGGAAAGCAAGCAAAAAGGAATAGATATTTTTGTTTCATAATTAAAATATTAATAATTTTAATTCTAAAATGTGTGAATCCTTTGCCAATGATACCATATCTCCCTAAAATTAATGACACTGTCCCAGTGAAAGAAAAACAAAGTTTAAATTTTAATTTAAATATGCACATTTAAATATGGCACAAAATTAATTTTTAACACTATGTGAAGGACAAATGAGCATATAAAACTATGCTTTCATTTTCAACATACTATGGGAGGTTATCCTTCAGGGAATTCTTAGCGTGTCTGTATGATCTAGATGCCACAGGATTTACAAATGTGTCGCTTCTAAATTCACAATGTCCTTTTCCTTCAAGTCCCTAGCATGAGCCTGCACATTGCCAAGAATACACAAAAGTTTAGTGGAAGTAGTTCTTAGATCTACATATTTTTGTTGATTAAAATCTCTACAATCCAAAACTATGGTATAGTAAAAGAGGATAAATTCTACAAAAATAAATGAATACTGTGGCAGCACTCTGGTAATCTCTGCAGGGGTAAGATATATGATGCTCAGGGAGAGCTTTCTTCCCCAGAGTAGAGTGTTAAACTATAGGTGCTATAGATGTCAGACATGCTGACAAACATCGTATACCTTGTGGCAGGACTGTATGATCAGCCACTCAGAGGAAGAGGAGCCCTCTCTGTAATGAAGCTTTGAAAAAACAGGCTATTTATGGACACACTTTCTAAAAAAACCACTCTAATATTAAAAAATGTAATACAATGATGCCATCTAACTGGACCAAACTTACTTATTGAAATGAAGGTTCTGAATCTTTTGCAAATTATTATATATACATAAACTATTTACATGGAAAAGGAAGACAGAGATGTTACTAATGGATTAGATCTAAGCTACCACAAACTTTGAACCAATCCATGAACTGGAAAGATAACCTAATTCAAAAAAAACTGCATTTTATCATATGTTACTTCGTAAGACCTCTTTTTTACAGTATATCGCAAGAATGGTCTTAAAGAAAATTATTTCAAAATCAATGACAACAGTATGTGGACTCCTTAGTTGTGAACTGGGGAAAGTTTTCTTGCATAAGAATGTTCTCTCAAAGTTCCTCAGTTAATTGCTTTGAAAGTCAGTAAGTCAGAAATACCATTTTATGATAAAATATTAAGGTATAGTCCAACTTTATACAAAACCTGAAGGCTCAGCCCTATAAAACTGTATGTGAAGTTTCCTACCCTCCCTCTAATTATCACAGAATGATAGAATACCACGTTGGAAGAGACCTTCAGAATCATCTGGTCCAATCTTTCCTAGCAAAAGCACAGTCTAGACAGGATGGCCCAGCACCCTATCCAGATAAATCTTAAGTGTCCAGTGTTGGGGAATTCACTATGTCCCTGTGAAGATTATTCCAAGGCTGATTGTTTTCTTCATGAAATAAGTAATTTGACATACTTTATTTACCAGGTCATTAAACTTCAAACTATTGCAGTCCATGGCATATCTATTATACCACAATCAGTCAAGAAAATATTGTGCAAAACTAGCTAGCAGCAAAACCTTGCACTCTTACAGACACTAAAGCTGAAAACTGAAGCCCTTGCATCTAGCAATGTTATCAGAAAATAGAGAAAGCAGTAGGAAATACAGTGCAGTAAGTCTTGTGAAAAACCTTACAGCCTGGAAAATGAACTGAAGCAGCATGGGATAGAGGCACAATAGAACATACTGAAAAGATTGTAACAGGAAGAAAGAGATAAAGACAACTGATCAGTAAAATCTCAGAAGAAGTGTCCGAAGTAGACTGATTCTAAGAAGTTGAGAAGCTTCGTAACAGAGCAACTAAAACAGTATTAGTTACCAAGAATTACAGCATACACTTGACAGTCAGAAAAGCACCATAAAGATATATTTGCAAGTACTAAAAGTCTAATAAATGACTCAGTAGGATGCTTATCAGAATCTATAATAGTGGGACCCAGAGCAAATAAATAAATGTTAAGGGAAGAAAATTAACTCCTCAAAATAAGCAGAGCATTAACAGAAATACCTTTGAACAGGAGAAGAACCAAGCTTAACTTAGATTTTTGTGTTGCGCAGAAAAAGGCTTTGTGTAAACTATCCTGATGAAAGGACACAAATTCACTGCCAGATTAAGTCGAAACTAACTTAAAATAGACAGTAACATGTCATGAACTGATTTTCTTTTCCAAGAAGACAAACACAAACTCAAAGTAGCCTGATATTTTCAAATCTGATGGGCAAAAGAGTAGGGTCCTCAATCTAATGTTAAAATCAGACCTGATTTTTTTTTTTTTAAAGTTCACAGGTTTCAAAATGCTAGCAAGGTATTTTTCTTTAAAAAGTAGGAAAAAAGTTCTATTCCAGAGTCTGTAAAGGAAAACCATTATACTTCCTAATTTTTATTATCTTAAAGGGTATGTGTTAACTCTAGATTCAGTTGTATGTGCATAGAAGTCCCAATATCAGATTTATATTGATACATATTGATAAAGATGATGTAGCCTTTATGTGAAAACAACTTGAGGATACTATAAGCCTTAAACATATTTGATTTTAAGACTTCACATTGACAATGGTCATGGTCCTAGAGCAAATAACTTTATGTATCTTGGAAAGATGGGTAAGAAAATAATCTTCCTATGTTACCTTGCTAGACAAATCCAAGATTAATAAAAAGACAAGTTATTCCCTATTGCCCATCCTGTCTGGCACTGAAGGACTTAAAACTTCATCTGTTTTTCTTACATTGTGATTATCAATATCTCTGTTAATGTATCTCTCTACTTTCCACCTGCCTGGATGGAATTTTTTTCTAGGTGAAAGATCCAAGCCTTGTTGTCATACCTCCTCATTTTGAACATAACAAGAGAATAGATCTGTGTGAGTATGCAATTCCTCCACTGTATCCTTGTGACTGATGAACTATCAACCTTTCCACAGAATGCTACTTCAGAGTTCCTTCCTGAGTTCAGTGAACACAGTAATAAATGAATCCACACCAATCTCATTAAGCTCTGCCCTACTCAAATCCTAAAACCCTTCACAAAGATATTCTATAGAATGAACAGAACTTTCACGTTATCATAATAGAAGGAGATTTACTGGTTTTCACAAGTCTCAGCCTCCATACAAAACATACACTGTACCGTTTAATAATACATTGCAATCGGTACTAATTTATGTGTTACGGTTAAACTTCTTACAATCAGCAGGGGGACTGCTATTTTCATTTTATAAATACATAAAAGAATGCTTAATTAACATTCTTGAAAAGTCAAGGATAAATAAATAAAAAAATAATGGAATAGGTCTGAATGAAGAAAACATTAAAATGCCAAGACTTTCTCCTACTAGTAGTAATTTCACTTATTTTCTTCTGATGCACACTTAAAATTTCCTCTTCCAAAACTATACTGCATTTTGCAGAATAAATGAAACAACATATTACTGAAAGTAAATCTGAGTAGATGCATTTGTCAGACATTTTTCATATTTTAAATGCTTGTCCCTATTTAAAAATGCAAAGTGATTTAATGCTTTGTATAAAATGTAATGACTTTAAAGTCAAAGGTCATTCAGTGACAAATTGCTATACTAAACAAAATACAACAGTTCAGTCTGGAACAAAAAAAGCTGTTTCTCTTCAGAGAGAAGCCCCCCTACAGCAAAATGATGCAAAATGTGATAGTTTTAAACTTTAATCTTTTTTTCCTGAATACATACCTTTATTGAAGCACTAAACCTACTTTAAGAAAAAGTGCACACAACTGAGATTGCAAAAAACAATGTTTAAATCTCAAAAATATGCTATGCTAGTATGAAGCAAATGATCTTTTGTGCAGCTAAACATTTGCATTGATTTATGGTGAAATAAACTTATTTTCCTTAACTATATTAAAGAAGTCAAGGAAAGTCTTCCAAAAACTTGCATACGAAGTTCATATTTTGCAATTATGAAAGTACATATAGATTGTACATTCAAATCATTCTATTCATATTCAGCATTTCACTACGAAAAAAAAGTAAAATATAAGTGACTTTCACTTCAGGGTTTTTTTTCCTTTTTTTTTTTTTTTTCTTTTAACCTTTCTGCATTTTTTTTTTTTTTTTTGTCCAAGAAGGCTGTCTCTGTCCTTTTTGGAGGAAGGAAATTGATATTACACAAACACAAGTAAAAATGCATCTCAGTGGACTGCAGACTGCAGTGTAATAAGAATTCTTAATTATAACTATTATTTTAGGCAAAATTATTCATAGTTATGCCTTTAGAATCACTACTGAAAAATAGTGGATTGAAAAGAAAAAATACGTAGGTAGTAAAACAGTAAGATCCAAGTACTTAAATGTATATCTGGTTTTTATACTAAGATTCAACAATGAATAAGTATCAAGATACAACTTGAAAAATCCACTATCAATCATTTAGCAATGTATGGTTTGAATATGATTTTATGTATTTCGATAGAAAATATCTTTATAACTTAGAAACTTTAACTGAGTGGACACTTCCAGAGATATTACTAATTTATATTTTCTTTCTAATGCCCAATATATTTTCTTAATATCTCTACTCTGTTCATTTTTGTCTTGAAATGATCACACACACTTGAATGTGTTCATACATTTGTGTAAATATGTATGAAATAATTTTGAGACAAATACAAAATTCTACAGTTTGAACTGAGGTAAAGAGAAAAAGCATACCTTTTCTGGATCAGTTGTTGTAATGACCCACACACAGTGTGCATTGTCTTCATACTGAACTGGATAATTGGGTGATGTAATAATCCCACTTGGTCCACGTAAATTAGAACCACATGTTCTAGCTAAAATGATAAATAACACATCAGATTGGTTTTGATCGTTTGCTCTCTTTAAAATAAACATTATAAAATTGTCATAGTATTAATAATTGCTTGCTCCCAAAGTATTAAGCTAATATATTCTATCATGTTCTGCTTTTGAAGATGTTTGAGCCAGTCAAAAAATTTTTGAAAAATTACCTACAAAGGATGGAAGCCAGCACTTTTCAGCTAATCAGTCCAGCATTTACATTACTTTATTCTTATGTTATGTAAATCAATGTCTCAGAATTATCATATCGATATTCTGTTTAGAGAGAGATTTACCCTCTCCAAGGGCATGGAGGAATATAAGAAGGGCCAGTATGTGCTCTCCTTCGTGATTTCTCCTTGACTGGGGAAAAAAACCACATGTATCACAATGTTTATCTCTATGTAACAGTATATCCTTAACCTAAACTTCATCTTCTATAGTGTCTTAACACTTTACACCAGAGAAAATAAAATTAGAATGAAAAAAAGATAAAACAGCTCTAGGCATTAGCCTGACTTTTGTAAAGTTGTAATGAATCTCTCACAATCTCTCTGTTACGCTCAGCAACTCTGGAAAGTTACTATTTTGAAAATAAATTACCTTATCTTTTTTTTTTTTTTTTTTTTTTTTCCAAAAAGCATTAGTGATAGATTTTATTAAAAATAATCAAACTTCTCAAAATATTTCAGTATCTCAAATTATTTAGAAAAAAATTAGATGTACAATTTCCATTGACATCAAGTGGAGTTACAGAACTCAGAGTTTTTTAAAATTCCATTGTCAGGTTTATGGTGCTAGAGTACTTTGGCAACATGCTAAACTAGAGAGTAGATCATACCATTTCTAAGTACTTAAATACTGTATATCATCAAATATTTGAAACTCAGAACCTATCTGCATAACTTCCATTAATTTCTGATGTAATTTAAACTCTTCAGTTACTTAAGTTTCAGCACAGGCAAGAGGAATAACTACATTCCTTAAAATGTTGGTCATTCTTTTCCTGAATACTGGAATAAAGTACCTAACATATGTCTGGTATTTAGGAAAATTTTAGGTTTTGTCTTTCTCTGTGGCAGCCTCCATTCTGAAGAATGAAATATGACCATTTCTTTACCTCACAAACTGGCTTGGAGTGTGACTGGTACAAATAGGAAAAAAGGAAACTAGAGGAAAATTACTTTCAGATTTTCTACCCTTCCATCACAATCTGCCAACAGCACTTCATCCTTTGTTTCTATGTTAGAGATTAGACTCTTCCATAACGATAGCAGAAGCCAAAAATACCCCTCGTCCACACAGATAATTTTAGCAAAGCATCACTGAAAACTATTAAAGAGCTTTCTGTGCTTAACATGGAAAAAAAGAACTAATCACAATTAATTATGCCACTACATGCTGCCTACTAACAATACAGAAAGCTTAACATATTGCTGCTTTATCAAGCAAAACATATTATTTTAATTACTAGAATAACAAAGGCAGTTTCATAGGATCTGAAATAGAGAACATTCTCATTCCAGTTAGTGGTAGAAGCACCATACTTCCATCACCTTAACCAGCAGAAAATTAATAATTATTAATTTCTTTTCTCTCTTTTTTTGTACCTTCTCTAGGTATGCACAAAGAAGAAAGGCTAGGAACCATCTCCCTTTCAGATTTGATATTTTTTTAGTTCAAAATGTTATTCTTCTATCTTTCTCCTAACTGGAATTTAAAGGAAAATGACAACAGTAAGATGGTTCCTGCAACTGTTCATCAGCTTCATAAATTCTGAACATTTTTAAGTCACCATTCTGGAGTAAATAAAAAGTTTAGCTTCTTCATTAAGTCTTACAGGCTTGAAGTCATTAAGGCCACAGCAGTTGCATGTAGTTATCAGCTTTTCCTGTGTAAATTGATGATCATTTAGAAAATATGATAAAGTGTATTGTATTTGTATTGTGTATGTTATTATTAAATCCTTGGTGTGAGCACCATGAATACTGGCATCCTGAAGGTCAGTGAAGGGACTGGGAATAATATGGACTACAAATAAAACTTGAATCTTTCACTTTGCACCATCCACAAATGTGCACCACCTGCAGAATCATAATATTGAGCCAGAATTATACACCGTTCAGCCTAACCAATGTTAATCTGTGTTTAGAAAAAAATAAATTACTCATAGAGACTGACTGACTTGACCCTCAGACTGTTCTAAAATATCAGCTCAGATTTTGGAAGTATACTTGAGAAAAGTAACTTGTCTTTCAAACTGATGTTTTAATGGAGGTACAGGATTACTTTATTCTATTTTGTTATAAGTTTACTGGTGGGAATAAAGCATAATAAAGGAATTTACAGATAATAAATGGGAAGGAACAGCAAACACTAGTAATAACGCACAGACAATTCGGCAGCAAATAGTTCCTTTCTGCTCAGCATTACTTTTGCCATGCATAGCTTAGCAATTCAGCTCATTTCTGCAATGTAATAGAAAACAAGAATAAATTCGAGATTACAAAAAAACAAAACCATGAAACAAGAGTGATCAGTGTTGATAAGACGCTGGTGTTTTGGCTATTGTTAAGCAGTGCTTGTACAACATCAAGGCCTCTGTTTCTCACAGCTTGACAGCAAGTAGGCTGGGGGTGGACAAGAAGTTGAGAAGCAAAAAGGCTGGGACAGCTGATGTCAACTGACCAAAGAGATATCCTATATCATATGATAATATCATCAGCAATAAAAGCTCAGGGAAAGGAGGAGGAAGTAGGCACATTCGTGATTATGTCTGTCTTTCCAAGTAACCATCACTTGTGCTGAGACTGTGCTTTTCAGGAAATGACTAAATATCTGCCCAGTAATTGGAAGTACTAAATAAAATCCTTATTTTTCTTTGGTTGCATGCACAGCTTTGCTTTATTAAGCTGTCTATTTAGCTGCTGGCCAGGGTCAATCCACTAAAACTGTTTACACTCTTCAATGAAGAAAGCATAATTGACAAGTGTATCACATATGTAATTATGTAAGTTGAAAAACCTATTCTGGAAATAGGAGAAAATATTTTTATATATATTGTTAAATAATTAGGTAACAAAACCTTTTTTTTTTTTTGTAAGTATATGTGTCTAATGTAAGTGAGATTATGCTTTAGCTCATTCTTGAGCAAACAGAAGTTTAGGTCCAGGTGGTGTAAATTCTTTCCTCCGCAGTCTATCATTTGCTGTCCTGGTAACTAGCAAGCAGCATAAAATTTTGAGAGTACAATAAGTATCTCTTTGATCTACTTCAAAATGACAAGTGAAGTATATCAATCAATTTGTATGATTTATTTATTTAGCTATTTAATTAATAACATTATTTTTTCCAGTTTTCCAGTGCCTGTCCTGGCTAGGCTGTCTGATTCTAAAAGGACACAAGGCAAGCACATTTCTAGGGTTAAGACTTCCATTAACATGTACAACCCACATGTGCAACCCAAATTAATTTTACTACTGAGAAAAAAGAGGAAAGTTCTGTACATATATATAATCTTTATTTTTCCTGTATACCTCAGTTATGGAGTACTTTGACAGCATTTACATATTTTTCTGTGCTTTTATTACAGGCAATAGATTGAAGTGGAAAAACAGAAACAAAAAGCCAGCTTCTCCCCTCCTCCTTAAAAGCAGCAGGAGGAACATTCATTGGTTCAGACAATAATGAGACAACATTTAGAACAGAAGTCAGAAGGTTAGGTCATTTTTAGGGTTGAGCAAAACAGATGAAAGAGAACAGTTTACTGAAAAATGATGAGTATTGAAATATCTGGGACTGGTAGGAACACAATGTGATTGTGAGGAGCTCCTGTTTAGGAATTCAGTTAGAGAAGTTTAACCTAAACCTAACTACTTCTACTTAAATACATTTAATGTAACATAAAGAAGATTAAATGAAATGAAAACTATTAAAAGGAAATTAGTTCCCTAAATAGATACTGATTTTGCATCTGGCATGGTTCAAGCTACAGAAAGATCTTTGGCTATATATATAATCATATATATATGTATACATACACACATACATATATATACAAATTATGTCTATACATATATATCAGGTTTTGTTTTGAACATCATTTCATTGCATTTCTAAGCAGAATTTATAAGTTATGCTTCAAAAGTTCAGGAAAAATTCCAAAGAAGAGCACCTACCTCTGCAAATTGGCCTGTGGTCACTCCAGGCAGCCAGTGTATCTGTCACTCTCTGACAAGTGATGCTCTTAGAACCTTGCAGCACGTAATTATCTTCACAGGAAAACTGTACACTTGCACCCACCCTAGGAGAAAAAAATGGGAGGAATAAGGAAACTTTTAAAACATATTTTAAATACCAAGTAAATGTAAAAGTCACCAGATGTCAATATTTCTAGGCCCAAAGAAAGAAATTAAGGTGGGAAATTCTACTCCATCTTTACTACATTAATGAAAAAGATCAACTTACTCTATTATGGAGCAGGTCTACTATTTAGTGTGTCCATTTTTTTAAAGAGGTAATGCCAGGAATATAAAGTAATTGTAATACTAAGTTCCATCCTGTAAACTATGACTTCAGTGAATGCATAGAGAGATACATTTTTAAAGAAAATATACAATCACCATTCTTTCAGGCAACAAAATTTATGTCATGAATAATTTAAACCTCTCGATATTATCTTAAATGAGAGAATAAGCAGTTAGATATGGTAATTCATCAACATGTATGACCAGGAAATATTAATGTCAGTAAACTGTAGTCAAACATTAAATATACCTGATGATGTTTAAATTTCCTGTTAAAAATTATACTAAATGATAACTTTCATTAGGACTGAAATTTGACTGTTCCACTTGTAAATTTGGAATGTGTCTCTTTGGAAATATTTATAACTTTATTCTTTTTATTATTTTTAATAAATAATTTCTTTCTGAACAATGCTGACCAATATTTATAAAGGGTTTAAAAACTGTACAGCTATTCTTTATCTCAAGGAGAACTGTCCTAAAAAGTATTTACATTCTGCTTCCATGCACTATCTGTGGCATTCTTTGTTCTCCATCATAACCAACCAGTTTTGTTAGCTTTCTTGTACTTCAAAAATCTTCGAATCTAGGAAGGCTTTAGAACTACTTTTCCTAACAATTAGTTCTTGTTAATGTGAGAAAATCAAAAGGGTAGGTAAAATATTAGCCCTTTCTTTCAGTAGTTTGTGAGAAATGCAAGATATCCTTGAAGAAAAATATAATTTTCTAAAATTGCATTTATATTATATTCATCATAATCTACTATTCTTCAGAATGTTCTTAAAACCCTCAGAAAAAATAGACCAAGTATGATTTCAAACACTACCTCAAATTTATAACCAATTAGTTTCTCTTTTTGGCAAAGAAAATATTATGATTAATTAACCCGACATTCTAATGCTCTAAACATGTACATTTCAATTGCATTTTCTTGTATTTTCTAAAATTATGAGCTCTGAAAATTTGTACAGTAGGAACTGGGGGGGTGGGAAGTTCCCTAATTGTGGTAAATGTAAATTGAGAACTCAAGTATTTTAAAATCATATTGGATAAAGACTTTCCAAAAGTGTAATGATGTGTGAATCGACATGAAAGCTTCAACATTTCCCTCAAGTTTGCTATTATCAAGACATGTAACGGAGAGTTACAAAACTGTGTTCATACAAAAAATCAGAGTGAAATGAAATGTATAATTATTGGATATATGCAATTTGAATTTATAATTTAACATAACAGATTATTCCTCCCATGAAAGAAAGATAGGAAAAAACCTCAGGAGGAATACAAATATTCTGTTGTCTGATGCAGTAAGTGACGGATTTAATGTTTAGACTGGTTTTTCATCATTATGGCATTAAAAAGAAAAAGTACTTTATTGTTAAGGGATACATAAAACGTTACACACCAATTTTATCTTTACACTTAAGAAGATCCAATTTATTCCACTATTATACTATACAGTATATTGTGGTTTTTCATAAGCTCTGGAAATAGCTTGTATCCAAGGACTAACAATGTGAACTTCATATATTTTACACAGTGGATATATTATTTTTAAATGTTTTATCACAAACTAAGTGACACAAAATAAATACACTGAATACAACTTATTAAAACCAAACACTAGCAAAAATGTCAAAGAACAAGGTAGAAATGTGAAGTACTCAAAAGCTCCTTAATGTTAGAATTGGAAGTGGAGAGAAACCTGAAAGCCATCTATAGGCACTGACAAGTACAATCTTTTGAAAGTATTTTCTAGAATTCTAATTAAGTTTCAGATAGGCTACAGGAGAGCAGTCATAGATTTTACCAGAATGACTACGATAGTTCCGGACATGGTTTATGTGCAGTTACAATATATATTGATTTTGCCTTAATATTATTTAAGATCCATCTTTTTCAAAGCACCTATCATGAGAAATTAGGCTTTTGCCATGAGTCTGACAACTGACACTTGAAAGAAAACAATTTTAATGTAATTTTAATTCTCTGGAGCCTTACCA
>JANIJG010009888.1:10602-22543 GCA_024611175.1 Megaceryle torquata
AAAGCTGGATTCTTTTGCCACTATTTATTAGGATCCATGGAAAGCTGGATTCTTTTGCCACTATTTATTAGGATCCACAGAAAGCTGGATTCTTTTGCCACTATTTATTAGGATCTACAGAAAGCTGGATTCTTTTGCAAGGACTGCCATTTACCCAGACTAACATAAAATTTTGTCTTAAGAGCACTGACCCTGTAATCCTCTGTGCTCCAACAGCATCCTAGATGAACAAGGTATAGAATTGGACTTCTGAAGTACTTGGAATTAAAATGAAACATTGACCTTAAGCATTTTGAGGAAAACACTCATCATCAGAGAGTTTATGTGTATTTTGGGCAGAGTTGGAAGGAAAAATAATTTTGCCTTAAATACCAGTACAAAAAACAGATTTTAGGGGCTATTCTAAGAACAATAATAAAAAAAAAAAAGATATGATGGGTCCTGATAGAATCACAAGTAATAAATCCCACTGAGGTCTCTGGGGTTTTTTAACATTTTGATTCACTAATTAGGAAATTAAGGTGGCCCATCTGGATACTTAATGATTTTGGAATTGGATATCAAAAGGGATCCTCAAGAAGCACAACTAAACAAATTGCAGCTATCATACAGATGACTGGAAATGAGATAAAAAGATCCCTTCTGTCAGAAAAGATACATCAGCAAACACAACTTTGCACACAGAAAGAGAAGTGTCTATTTTTAACCCTTTAGTACTCCTTGTATCAGCACCAGACACTCAAGAATTGCTTTGGTTACGTTTTCAGTACCCAACAGGTACTCACCACTATGATACTTTAAGTTTCTGCTTGGGATAAAACAGGACTTTTGATAAAGGAGATGTTTACTCTGTAGGAAGAGGCTGCTGCTACTCCCAAGCAGAAAGGGAACCGACTCCTGTAGTAGTGGAGCTTCAGTGACCCCTAATGGACAACCTCCCCCAGTGCACCTGCCTTGACAGAGAACCCAAAGCCATGCTATAAAACCTCATAGTACTCACAACGTCTCATTTCATCCCAAAATGAACTTGGGCTTTTTGTTATTTAGTGTGGACGCATTTATAGCTCAAGCTCAAGATGGCTATACCTACTAGGATGCCACCTGGGGTGACTTGAGGCTGTTTTCTCTTGTCCTGTTGCTTGTCACATGGAAGAACAAGAGAAGATGCAGGGCTAACCAGACATACCACTGAAAAAGTTGAACTTCAGGAAATTTACTGGTTTAAATCCTAACCACACTGAAATCATCTGCAAACCACCCTTCAATGACCACGACCTACTTAATGGAAGCCAAGAAACCATCACTACTTTGGAGCAGATGTTACACCACTATTTCTGACACCCCTAGGACTTCTGCCTCCTTATCAAAAGACATCCCTGTGTACTTTCTCCAGCATGAAGAAACTGCCAGGGACTAGAAGACCTTGGCAACATCTGATGAGCTTAGTGATAAAACAGGTTGGGCTCAGTATTAGCAGAAAACAATCCCACAAAACCCCTGAAGAGTGGGAATGGGTTACTCTTAAGCAGGGCTCCCGAAGAAGAGTGATCTGCTAACACAGAACGGGCTTAAAGCTCTCCCTTCTCTTCATCCTCTGATCTGCCTGGTTGTGCAGACCATTCAGACAGCCCATCATCAGATGACCACCAGGGCTGGGCTGACCCATCGACTTCAGCAAGAGAAACATTTTTTCTTCCCCTACCCACCCATCTTTCCACATCTCACTGCCAACGCTGGCCAGGAACTTTTTTTTTTTTTTTTTTGACTCATATAAAAGTTGCAGAGGTAAAATTTGGAGACAAAGCCCTCCTCGGTGTCATCACACAATGGATGCAAACCAAACAGGTTTCCTGAACTTTTTATGATTTCTGATGAATAATCAAATACATTCAAGCACTCACCCATAAATATGACTCACTGAAAGGCAGTACTATTTAATTTTTGGTACAAGAGACTGGGATCCCAATCTACCTATAGACAAACAGCACAGAATTACAAAAAAGGAAGTTTATCTAAGTCAAATTTCTTAATTTTTATTAAATTCAAAAACTGCAGGAAAAAAAAATTCACAAGTTTCTAAGTACAAATAAAAACAAATCAGCTAAAATAAAATGGTTGTCAAGTTAAAACTCATTTTTTCCATCATTTTCCCTTCCTCGCTATCACCCACAGTACCATCAGAAATCCCACAAGTGCTTTAGAAACTGATTTTCTCTCACCAATAGGATAGTAAACTGTAAGTTTACTGGGTAAAAAAGCAAAACCGTTTAGGCACAAGGTGGCAGAAGACAGAAGCACAATTATCAACCACGCTTCCTTCAGCTGTCAGTTGAAATCCAGGTGTGCTAAAGACCTGCACGGTGTTGTATTCAGAATGTCAGAGCTTACTCAGGGAAATAAGGGCTCTTTCTTAATCTTGTTGGTTTGTTTTGGTTTTGGTTTTTTTTAATGTTAACAGTTTGTTCTGTCTTTTTTTTTTTCCTTCCAGAAAAACAGAGAGAAGCTGTAGAAGTCAGTGGTCTAACTTACTGGTCATTGTCAGTGTCCCGGCTAGGAGAGTGGCCAAAGTGACAAAATGGGTTCCAGCACCAGAGAATGAGAAGTAGAGAAGCTGTAGTGTGAAAAAGTCTGGTTCATACTTGTGTTGCCAGTGTAATGAACAGTTTGGCGACCGCCTGCTAAGCCAGCGTGACAAGCAGTCACGTGCAGTTGGAGGTCGTCAGCTGCTCTCCCAACAGAGCAGTGATCAAGGTGACCAACTAACGTCTGCTGCTCTCCTCACTACACCTACAGGAACTGTCAGGCTGAAAATGAAATCATCACAACATTAAAACAAGAGTTGTTCCATAATCCAGATTCTGCCTCTTACCCATCATCCTTTGACACTTGCCATTCTAAGAACAGGTGCAGTTCCACTGTCAGTCATAAATACAAAATTTTATTTGCACTTCATTAGTTTAGAAAGACCACAATGCTTTTCAATAACCACAACATTCAGGACACACCAAGTTATTCAAATATGTAACTATTGATTTACCACAGCTAAACTAAACAGTGCATTTGAAGAAAAGATATACCAAAGATAGAATTCACAAATTCATTATCAGACAAAAACCTAACAACAGTATTTGCTCGATAGGAAGAACTGCCATCATCAGGAAAGAAAATAATTTTACCTTCGGTTTCCTTCCCCCCAACCCTACAGATGTCCAGACAAATAAACATACATTTTCCTGTGTTAAGGAATATATATCATCTTAAATTTATTTTGGTGGTTTTTCTTTTTAAGAAGAATTTGTCTAGGACAGCAGCATTGCTTTTTATACCTTCTTTTAGAGCTTGAATATATCTTCATTTTTTTTTAATTGAAACTTAATAATTCTTGCAACCGAGTTTATGCTTATGCAGAAAATGATATATGCTATCTCAGAGTGCAATCTTAGATCTGCACCAGATGTGATGTCTGGGCACACAAAGAAAGGGTGCAGCAAGAAACGAAATAAATAAAAGACTGCCAAAAAAAAAAACCAAAAAACCCCAAAAAAAAAAAAAAAAAAAAAAAAAAAAAAAAACCCCAAACAAAAAAAAACCCCAAAAAACCCAAACCCCTCAACTTAGCTTTTCAATAAATCCAGTCAGCAGAGGATGCTACAGCCAAAAATGGTTTTCACTACATTAAAAGGAAACAGAATGCTGATTATGGAAGCTTTGTACATAAAGTCCTCTGTTCTTTTAAAAAAATTTGTCTTTAAAATAGTTAGCAAAGCACCATATACTTATCTTCATACCAGAAGAGCTTCTGCCTGCCTGTTTATAATAACAAAGAACTATTACAACATTTATGTCAAGAATAGGTATAGATTTCATTTCTCCTCCTCCTCGACTGGATGTGTGGTAACCCCCCACCCGCTGTACAGTATTTATAACACTGGGGCAATGAATGAAACATCATTGTGAGGGAGAGGGGTAAATAATTAAATGTTATAGCTGAATCCTACACAGGATTGCATATTTGCATATTTACAAGTTAGTGTGTAGCTCTGACTCGAATAACAAAGTGCAACAAGAAACTGCCAAATGATTGTAGTGCAGAGTAGTACAGATATTTTCTTTACCCTCCCGCTCCTATTTTTCACTCTGTGTGGAGTAACAAGTCAACAGCAACGGACATGTGGCCTTGGAGGAGGCAATTCTGGTGGGATTTCTGGCTCTGGTTGCAGGGACAGGATACTGTTGGACAACTCATTTCTTATAACATCCAGTGGCATCTTAAAGAAAAGAAAAATCACCCGTCAACAGTCATCTGCATAGAACTCAGCGCAAAGAGCTCATTTCAAGAGTCCCCTGTCAGCCAAAGCCTCAATTGAAGGATCTTTTGGTTCTACACGAGTTAATTTGCATTAAGAATTTCTCTCAGGAAAAAAACCCAACACCTTAGAAGACAATGTAGAAATAAAGCCACTTCCTAAACAGGTTACAACAAAGCACAACCCAACTGCCCGCAAAACAGAAGCAGGCAAATGGACAGTCAGCTGCTGATATTCAGTGAGGTCACAGGAAAGAGGAATTAGAGCAAATTCAACAGCAGAGGCTGTGAACCACCTCACAACCGCTACGTAGTAACCCAAAATTTCACCTGACCGCGTGCGCTCGCCCTCTCCGTCCTCCCAACAGGCACCTGCAGTCATTAAATGCTGACCATTTACCTGGTCAGAGGAACTATCACCTGAGTATTTTACCTTTTTCAGAATGTCATCAACAAGTTTTAGAAATATCTCATCCACATTAAAATTATCCTTGGCACTTGCTTCACAGAACCGCATCCCAGTTATTTGCTGTGCAAACTGATGGAAGAGAAAATAAAAATAGCTACGTGAAGATACGGACAGCAACGAACAGCAAATACACACTCCTCATGAAACCTTGAAAAAAACAAGCAAAGAAACCATGAAATTTCCCCAAATCTGTTGGTTGAAATCTAACTAGCAATCCTGACTCCCCAAGCTACAGCAAATATTGCCACGTGTAGTTTATTTTCACTTAAAGTGGTTAAAAAACCAAAAGGCGCAGCGTGCTTTTCCAGACTGAAATCTTAAGAAATTCAACTCTTCGGTTGATGGGGCTTGCTGCAGGTTGCCAAAAAGTAAGAACTTTTCTAAGATTAAATCACAACCTTGGTATTAAAATGGAGGAAAGGGAAGTGCACGTTTGAGAAGGAGTTGACTTGCTAACAGAAAATGTTTCGCTTCCAAACCCAGGGTGGGTAGCTGAAGGAAAAGGTTTGTGGAGGTTCATACTGATCGTGTTCTGAGCAACATGGTGCTATGAGCATCACACTAAAACATGTTGTCCTGTCAGGTTCCTTACCACTTCTGGGGTTAGAAAAGAACCAAAGAAACATGAAAACAAAGGTGAGCTACGTAATCGAGCAGAGCTGTTGCCTGTCCTAAAATGCTGCTGGAAACCAAACTAGAAGGCTCCCAAAGATGCTCTGAGCACAGATATCTCTGCTTGGGATTCAAGTCTTCTTCGCTATATTCTCTTTCTGAGTCTGAAAAGGTGTTGTGTAGTGTAAAGCAACTTGTAATTTACTCTTTCTTTACATCACAGACATCCTCTACTCCAGTGGGAATGCGTATAACCGCACGTTCGATAAAAGCAAACACCATATGGATTTTGACAGACCACCATCACTCCCAGCATGCTCCTTAGGTCTGCACAAGGACCATCAGCAGCTTGGCTTCTACAAGGAACTAAGAATTTGGTTAGACTTGTTCTTACCTTTTCTCCCTGCTGTCGAGTGATCTCTCGATCCACTTCACAGTCCAGTTTATTTCCAACTAATAGAAGCTCTGCATCTTCTGAAGCATACTGCAATGAAAACATCTTTAGTTAGCTAAACCCAAAATACTTGATTTTGTAATGCAAGCACAATATTAAAAAGGGCAGTTCCTGTACTAAGAGACCACACCTACGAAGTTTAGATGCAAACATCCTTCCCAAACACTATTTTATTATTTTTAATTATTTATTCCCCCTCTACTCCAATCTTGTGAGACCTCACTCATAGTACTGCATCCAGCTCTGGAGTCCTCAGCACAGCAGAGACAGGGACCTGCTGGAGCGGGGCCAGAGGAGCCCCAGCAATGCTGGGAAGGCTGGAACCCCTCTGCTGGGAGCCAGGCTGGGAGAGCTGGGGGGGGTTCAGCCTGCAGAGGAAAAGGCTCCGGGGAGACCTTCTAGGGGCCTTCTAGTACTTGAAGGGGGCCTACAAGAATGATGGGGAGGGACTTTTTACAAGGACTTGCTGTGATAGGATGAGGGGTAATGGCTTCTAACTGGGAGATGGGAGATTTAGATTAGATGCTAAAGAAGGTTAGGCACTGGAACAGGCTGCCCAAGGAGGTGGTGGAGTCGTCTTCCCTGCAGAGGTTTAAAAAACGAGTGGATGTAGCACTGGAGGCTCTGGTCTAATGGACAGAGAGATGTTGGGATGAAGGTTGGACTTGATAATCCTAGAGGTCCTTTCCAACCCAAAAATTCTATGATTCTGTAAGAAATTCTTCACCATGAGGGTGGTGAGACTCTGGAACAGGTTACCCAGGGAAGCTGTGGATGCTCCATCACTGGGTGTGTTCCAAGGCCAGGCTGGATGGGGCTCTGAGCAACCTGCTCTAGTGGGAGGTGCCCCTGCCCATAGCAGGGTGGATGGAAGTGGATGATCTTTAAGATCCCTTTCAACCCAAACCGGTCTGTGGTTCTATGTCCAAAATTTTCAACTTTCAATTTTTAAATTTCATTTATAAATCACGACTGAACCAGCTGTTCTAGTTTATCTGTGAATGACCATAGTAGCTTAATAAACCCATATCAATGCTGTTAAAAATACAAAGTACCTTTAAATAAATAAATAAATAGTTTCTTAATAAAATATGTAAAAAGAAAATATTTATGGCCTACCTTATCAATCATTTTCATCCATTTTGGTAAATCGTCAAATGTTTCCTTCTTGGTGATATCATACACCAAAATAATTCCCTTGGCACTTCTGTAATAAGCTGAGGTAATGCTGTTGAATCTCTCCTGACCTGCTGTGTCCCTAAGAAGCAGCAGCAAACATTGGCACAAATATTTCACCCATTTGCAAAGCACAGAATTATTTTCTTTACATTTTCATAGAAACACTCCCGCGCCCGGCAGACAATTCTAGACTGAATGGTTTCTTCTATAGGTGTGAATTTTAGGGGAAAAAAAAAAAAAAAAAGGAGCAGTACTTTCAATCATCAAAAGTTTTCAGACTGGGACTACTTATCCCATCCTAACTTCACCAAGAACGGCCACCCAAAGATTCTAGTTGTGTCTTGAGAATGAAGCTGCCCAATCAAAACAGACCCAGCAGATGAAGCTGGTTTTGTGGTGTTGGGGTTGGTTGTTTTTAAATAGTCCCGGAGAAAAAAAAGATAATTAAAAATAATAAAAAGGAAATGGATAAATGCTTCTCAAAGCTTGAGTTCTCAGAGCCTTCTTGGCTCAACCGCAGCAACTCAGCCCCGGTTCTAAATCTAATGCAGAAGCTACGGGCAGAAGTGAATGGAGTGAGCAACCACTGTGCAGTCTGACTTGGCTTTCAGGCTTATGTCTCTTCATCTGAGGTGTTCAGATAGCATTTCTCTCCTCATTTCAGCATTGTAGGTATTTCAGACAGGGTGCATTTATGCACTGGAGGTGATTTTCCAGCAATTATACCATGTCGCCCATACCAGTTATGGCTTCTGTTCCAAACCAGAGGAGGCAGGAGGGTTATTTTTTACTGAACCATGAAAACCTGTGAACTGCTTTTAATCCTATCATTAAACCTGCTTAGGGAAGAGTTTAGGCAGTTAATACTGAAAAAAAAAGGAAAAAAATAGCTGGTGCATACCCTAAGTCTTAAAATGTGACTGGTATCACAACTGGAAAGTAAATTATATGGTGCCCCAAACAGATCAAGGATTGGCTGCTTGAGTTCAGCCCCTGGAGTCAATGAGTAATTTTTCAATGTCACTGTTACAAGTCAAATGATGGACCAAAATTATGAGTGGATATGGGGGGGGGGGAATAAATGCATGTGTGTTGGGACTCAAAAGTTCAAAAGAAAGCCTCTTCAACAGTCACATTTTAGACAAAAGGAGGAGGAGGAGGAGGATGAATTTGGAAATGAGATTAACAATGGAGACCCAAAACACTTGTTACTGAAAAAAACCAAAAGTCGTGTTCACAAAATGCCACATTGATTGTCCTGAAGAATTCATTTTTTTAACACTGATGCACAATGAGCAGTAGAATAAACTACCACAAGCTTGTCTTGCTCTTTGCAAAAGCTTTAAAGAATTTGAACTAAAGCAGGTTTCAAAGGGAAGTATTTAACTTTCTCCTGCAATGGCCACAAGTGTACTTGACAGCAACGAATCTTTGCTGGTGATTTCACCAAGTAAAGCAGCATCCACTCAAAAAAAAAAAAAAAAAAAAAAGATTTGAAACCTCTGCTTCATAATCTGTGGAAAAATACTGACTAATACTTGACTGCAAGCCAATGGCATTGCAATATGGGGTAGAAAAGAACAAATTCCTATTGCACTCTTTTTTTTTTTCTTTTATTTCTGTTGAAATCCCATTCTCTTCCCAGAACTGCACCATTCGTGCAAACATTTGGGAGCCCACAGAAGCTGAAAACAGGTGGCCCCTTTCAATAAGTTCAAGATCTGCTAGTATTTCAGACCAGTTTTAGATGGTTAATTGTTTATCACTAATGAGGCATTTTTCTTAAAGCACAAGATCTGGCAGTTGAAATTACATCCATTAAAAACTGCTCAGAGCAAGTAACTCCATTTTCTCTTCTGTTACTTTGATATGGTCAGGTTTTGGGTTTGTTTTTTTTTTTTTTTAAAGGTCCTTTGGATGTTCACTCCATGAAAAATTTCAAAATTCCAGTATGAACCGATGATTTTCCACATATGATAACACTGCTGTAGTGTTTAGAAACAGAATTATGACCTTGTAGGGCAGCCTCTGCCATCTGCTGCTAGTCCAGCCTATTGATCAAGTGTATTAAGGATGGGATCCCTTTAGTTCTGTCATTTGGAGCAGACATAACTAGATGGCAGGTGGAAGGGCAAACCTGATGTGGAAGAGAGCATCAATTCTAGCTTTGGTCAGAATAATGGGAAAAGTTGGGTCAGTTTTTTCTGTGCTGGCTGCTCTTCCCCCTCTTCTCTGGGCCCCTTCTGGAACACAGAAATAAAGGGGCTATTTCAGCGTCACCTGGTTGTACTTTCAGGTCAATGCTAAGGACCTTCAGCAGCTCCTTCACAGGGGGGGCTACCAGGGCACCAGATCACTCAGTTCCTAGGTTGCAAAAAGTAAGTGGGGAAATAAACACACTAACATGCCAGTACCCTCCCTGAAGTCAGTCATCGACCCACTGGACAAGCCATGGGGTAGGCAATGGAGCCAACCATGCAATGCTGCCCCAGGTATCTCCACCTCCACCATTTCCCCTAGCCTGCATCCCCAAGTCTACCTGAACTAACAGCCTCTCCTCACCCCACACCTTCAAGTGTTGTTTATAGAACTCTCAGGTCCTTCACCCAAATATCACACAACTCATAGTCTAGCTTGCTGGCTACTCCACACCATGTGCTGTGGCCAGTTGAAACCACTCACAGAGAGCCTGGCTGCCCACTATATATGTTAAATAGCCAGATGGCCACCAACTGTCACCTGCCAGGGGCACTATTTATGGTAGATAATGGTTGACTTCCTATATCTTTAATTCATCAACTTCCCCACACTTCATGCAACCAACACCTCTAACACTGCAGGAAGTTTGAATGAAACCAGCAAACAGGTTTCTGACTCTAAGAGTGATCTTCTAAACCTTGTTTCCTTTGAAAAGTGGAATGAAGTAAGATGGACTTGTAGCCTCTAACATCAAAATAAAATTGTATTTAGAGTAAGGTGAAAACTGGAGAACTAGTTCTGCAGTAAGTTTAGAATGTAACCCCAAGCTACCTAAAGAAGCTGCAGTTTGAGAAGAGCATCGACTTGATCCTTCCTATAGAAAAATCTCATTTTCCACCAGGTTGTATCTTATTTTTCACAAAAATGTGCAGCAAATTCTTACCCCCCAAAATGCCAAACCCTAATGCAGGGCTAATATTAAAAGCAAATCCAACTTAAAATGCCTTCCTTTCATGTGCATTGCTGGAGCAATTAATTTGCTGTGCCATTTCCAGAGATGCCTTCACTCCTGGAGTATTTTATGAAGCATTAGTGGAAAGGTGGAAGAAAATGAGCATTATTTAACTGGGCTACCAATACACAACTTCATGAGTATCTTTAAGTGATATTAGTTTGTTATTTGCTCTGGTCAGAATCAGCATCATAGAATAAGTCAAGTCAATTGAACTCTGGAAGTCGAAATAATAAATTGCTACAACGTGATCGATGATTTGGCATCACTGAAAAAACCCAACCAACCAATTACTCCTATTTTTTTTTCCAATGCTAAACCCAGTTTTCTTGCACTGAGGTTTTCAGTGCATTCTTCTAGTGGAAAACCACTGGTTAGTTCTCAACTGTAGTCAGAAACATACAGCAAATGACTCCTTGACCAACTATGATCTGCAATAAAAAAAGCCCCCGCTGTTTGACTCTGCTTTTCTGCTTCTAAAACAGAAACATTGCTCCAAAAATACAACCCAACATTACACCAAACAGCAGCAAATAAAAAAACACCCACAAAGCCCAATTTCAAGCATTGACTTGTTGTACTCTCACTATTTCAGACTGCATAAAATACAATGCAAGTACGGTTGATCTTAATTAAAATAGGTTTGGATATTATTTTTTTTTTTTAGTTTACATCAATATTCTCTGTGTCTATCTAAAGTAGTTGCTCAAAACAAACACATGGACAGACTCCAAACTGCCTTTGGCTCCAAGGTTAAATTAATTTTTTATGAGTGATGGTGTGAAGTGGCAATAGAAAGGACAATATTTTGAAGCACAAGTAAAAATTTTAATGCTAATTTAACGCTTTCATATACCCTGTGCTTTTATGGAACCTACAGGCAACATTAAAAAAAAAAAGGTTTTAATTAATTTTAAATGTTAATTCTACTTGTCAAGTTGATCTTTTTTCCTCCCATAAATGACAAATGAGATATTTCCAAGATATTTCATTACATGAAATCATTTATTTCAGAGGTACTGAACAGAAGGAACTTCATTCTGTTCTATTCCAGGACAGGTGACCTTTTCCTCAGTCTACTCCTTGTCCCAGAGATTTTTCCAAGACAACAACTGTCCGTTAGAAAAGGACAAGCTGGCAAAATGTGATGGTTTTATGAGAATGCACCGATTTAAACACCCTTCAGAAGCAAATCAAGACTGTTTTCTTGCCAGGTCACTTGGCTCCCTTGGGCATTAAACCTGTAGAGATACCAAAGAGCTCCTGTGGCTCCCCAGAAGGGCACCACAGCTTCCAGCAGCAGGTCCTTCCACAGGTGATGCCACAATGACTGCTACTTGTGTCAGACAAAAGCCTCAAAGCACAAATGTAGGGTTGCTATTATTGGGTCTAGTTTTCCAAGCCTTATAAAAGCACCGATTCACAGATGCTCGGATTCACTTGGGACACTCCTGCCATCCAGCAGTTGTGGGTACCTTACTCTATGGCCTGAGATCCACACATGCCTTATTTCTCACAGAACACAAGAGCTTCCTTCAGCCAAGAACTGCGATGGGGAAGCAGATTTACTGTACCTACTAATTCTGGCAGCTCAGGGTGCACAGAATCACAGAACAGTGGGAGTTGGAAGGGACTCTGGAGATGCTCTGGTGCCACCCCCCTGCTCCATCCAGCAGGGTCACCCAGAGCAGGGGGCCCAGCAGTGCAGGG
>JANIJG010009888.1:25202-36374 GCA_024611175.1 Megaceryle torquata
AAAGGGAGTTATGAAACGAGAAGCCCAACCACCCTGGAGGTAAAAAGGAAAAACCCCCAAAAAGTCCCAAAAACATAACAAAGGGTATCTTTTGGGCCCCCCCCCCCCCCCCCCACCCCGGGGATTGTTAGCAGCTTTAACAGTTTAACTACAATGCCAATTATGCATCACGCACTGTTAATAAACCCAAGCTAAGCTTCTACATTGCAATATGCAAGATTAATGTATACAACAGAGCTGGTTTATTCTCTCGTAACAACAGTTATATGTTGCACTCCTCTGCAAAACAAAGGAGCTCTTAGGCTCAATAATTTCTACCCAGTGAAAACTGTATTAATCATTGACATGGAGACTCATCGCTGGGAAACATGTAACCTACTCCAGCAAGGAAAAGTGTAGCTCAGACTTTGAGCTTTCTGTAGCAGGACATTGGTAGCAGTCAAGGTATAGAGTCTTATTTATGGGACTTACTTAGACTTATTTATGGGATCATTTTACTTCTCAGTGCTGTTTAGAGTGGATATAATTTACTTGGTCTTGAACATCTTTTGCTTTGAAGTTATTTAACGTAACATCAAAGAAACAGCACTGCCTATACCAAGGTTCAGAAAAACAGGTTAGGAAACACTTGCCAGTTGTTTTGTAATTGCTGTTACAATGCAGGTCAGTTTTAAACTGTCCAGAAAACAACAACAACAACAACAACAACAATCTAAAGTGTACTTTCTCTAGTGTCTATTTAACGCAGTCACCTTCTGCTGCCCAGAGAACTCGTTTCTTGTGTAGGTGGTATTATTCTTCTAGGAAAAGGGGCTGGAGACCTCAGATACATCAACATTTCAGCCATCACGTCCTATTTCTAACTTTCCCTCTCCTCCTTCAGCTTCACAAAAAAAAAAAAAAAAAAAAAAAAAAAAAAAAATCAAAGAGCTATTTGGTTTTGCTGAAGTCTCAAGGGAACGGAGGAGAGGAGGAACAGGGTAAGAGCTAAACCAGCTTATAACAGTTAATAGTGTTAGACAAAAGCATTATTTCATGCTAGAATATAAGAATTAAAACGTACTGCTGGTTGCACGTTTGGTTTACTTACCAGATTTGTAATCTAATTTTCTTTCCTCTTAGCTCTACTGTTTTGATTTTAAAATCAACACCTATAAATAAAATACAGCAAACAGAAAAGGAGGAATAAGAAGCAAAAGTAACGAGGGTGTAATTATTTTTTTTTTTTACCTTTTTTTTTGTTTGTTTTTTAAATCTATATATCAAGGGTTTGCACCACTATGGGCCACCTCAGAACATCACAGGGATTTGACAACCCCTACACAATCTGTGAGCCATCCAGTGTGGCAGCATCACAACATAAACCTTCCAACTTCATGCAACACTTCCAGCAGCAGGTAAACCCAACACAACAGCAACAACAGGCGTGGTACGATTGTTTCTCCTCTAGTCACCTCCACCATCAAGGACAAGCCTGCTCTACTTCCAGCTAGCGCACATGCCCAGGGGCCATGGAGCAAAACCAGTCCCTCCACATCAGTTTTGCTGCCTCTGAAGTGGGAACAAGACACATCTGGTTTCCAGGCTGGATGCTTAACATCCATAAAGTGCTTTAGGAGAAGTGCCAAAACCGTGGTTGGTTTATGAAGTTTGTCAGCACTGTTAATCTTCATTCCTGCAAATATTTATTAGCAAACCTCTTAGATTTAGAAAGGGTATTTGACTTACAAAATTTCTTTTATACCTGGATAAGGTACTTTTATCCATCATCTCAAAACTCCAGCCACATTTTGAATGTATGCTAAATATCAAAGATAGAACCATGAAGACCTTGTTGTATGGAAAGATTTTACTTCAATTAAAAAAAAAAGTAAAAATACTGGCAATCAACAAATAAGACACTCCTACAATACCTAGATACAAATACCACCTCAACTACAAGAGTATTTCAGGGTATAAGTGTCCTAGACATTCTAGCGTCCTAGAATATCACAGCATTTGTAGATTGGGAACCTGTGCTGGTTTGGGCTGGTAGGGTTAATTTTTTTCAGTTCAGTATATATTTGTATGAAGATTTTTGCTTTGGTTCTTCCTCCTGAACAGTGCTAAATCAAAAAGGGGGAAATAAAGAGACAAGAGAACATGGCACACTTAAACTCGTGCAGAAGTGTAGGAGCATAGGGCGTTGGACAAACTTTTGCTATTTCACATATACCAAGGACAGGGATGAAAGTGAAGAGGAAAAAAAGAGGGTTTATGTTCTCTTAAGAAAAACTACATATTTTCCTAACATCTGTCTTTGGTAAAAGCCAAAAGCTTTGTTTTTAGTGGTATCATTTGAGTCAAGACTGGGTTGTAACTTGGACAGGACGGACAGAACGTGGCCCCTATGCCAAGTTTTTCAAAACTCCTGAATTTTTTTTTTTTTTTTTTTGGGGGGGGGGGGGGGAAGTGCATTTTAAATCCTGAAAAGCAGTTACATGTTGTTAACTTGGCATTTATTTCAAAGTGCTTTTAAAGATAGTTATGTCTGTAAAGCTGTTGGTATGAGACGATAAGATGGACTGAGTTTTAAAAACACTACATGCACTTTACTAATGGAAATGTAAAGGATACATTCAATCCTATTTTTAGTTTGCAAAGCAGGTTGCCACTGTTCAGGCAGACTGAATGAAAGAAGAATCACTCATCTTCATTCTCCTAAATGAAAATCCCTTCAAAGACCTCACAGTTGCACATTCCAGAGTGATGATAGTAGTAGTTATGACCACGACACTTCTCTCTGTCCTTACGTGTCCACACACTTATTCAGCAATTTTTGGAGAGCTATCCAGGATATATGATGTTTATGCTTCACTTCCCACAATGTATCTCCCCTTTCAAACCCCTTGTGTTCAAAGGGAACACAGGAGCTAACGACTTAAACTGATTTGTACTACGCAGTCTACAATTTGCATGGCAATTTTCAAGTATTCATATGCATTTTGAGAGAAAATATTAGAATAATTAGAATTTCAGAGCATTTATTAATCCTCAACTTTAAGAAATATTTTTTCTACATTTCTAAATAAAACCCCAACCAACCAACCAACCCACCCATCATCAGTGTTAGTGTAAAAGCAGAAGAAAGTGAAATGATCCAGCTATGCTCTACTAATCCAAAACGTGGGAAATAAGAATTCTTGTAATTACTGCTTTTCTACCAATGGGGGTTTTAAAATTTTTTTATTTAATAAAACAATACTACCCATCCATTTCTACTGTTAAAAGCCTCTTCTCTCTATAAATGCATTTAAACTATAAAATGCAATTGTCTGAAGGGTCATGGCTTTTGTCTACAGCGAGTCAGCGACTTTATTAATGAGATAATCAGTAGTAACTGAAATTGCTCCAAACTTCTCCCTTCCTCAAGGAAGTTTGAATATAATTACACACGCATCTCAGCCCCAATTCTCAATCTTGCCATTATCTTGTACACAACAAACTGATTTGCCATTCATCTGAGAAGTTGGGTTAAAAAAAAATAAAAGAAAGAAGTTAAATAAATCTTGCTTTTCTCTCCCATGGAAACAGAAATAAGAATCTCTGATGCTCATGCAGGTGGGTAGACTTGTCTTAAACTTGTAGAGGAGCTTGATCTGAGCACAGAGAGAATACAGCTCTGCTCTGTAAAGACAAAGTCCTATTGTCACATACAAAAAAGAAGTCTAAACCGTTTCTGATCCAAAATTGTGTATTGAAAACCATCACAGGTTTCATCCACTATCCATCATCACAAGTTTCAACCATGTCACGAACATTTTACCAACTCCAGCAACAACATACTTTTTTTTTTTTTTTTAAACGTATTTTTTACAGTTTATGCACTGCTGTCTTATGCTAAACAACCAACTAAAAGGTTTTGGTCTATTTTTGAAAAGGGAAAATAAATAATGCACTATGGAGAGAAAATCCAACTGTTCTAATGATGTCCATTTTTAACTCAGGATTTCCTGGCACATCATACGAATGAAATGAAGTAGAAAAACTGCCTGCACACTAAAGAGATGGCTTTAGAAGAAATAATACATGAACAGCATTCTTATTTCAAAGGCAGATCTTTCTATCAACCATCTCAAAGTCTTGCCATGAAGCATTTCTCTATTGTCAGATTTTGCAGTGAACGGGGCAAAGCAGTAACAGTTCTGGAAAAGCAGATTCTTCTGCAGACCTCTTTGAATCATTGAACACCGAAGTCCAAGAGCTTGCCAGAACTAAGCAAAGGTTGCTCAACTGCTTTTCATCATTAGTTATGCTCGGCAAGCATCAACACAATACCAAAAGCTTCACGGCTGCCAATGCTGAAGGGGGGGGGATAAAAAGCAGTATCTGGCAGCTTTCCTTTTGCACATGAAGAAACAAATTCCTAAGCCTGTTGGGCTTCATTACTACATTCCACCATAGACCTGCCAAAGGTAGTGCTTGGAGATTCCACACAAATTAGTAATTTGATTAAAACAACAACACAGTAATTCATTTTCCACTTCCATTTCAAGTATCATCTCGAGATAAGAAAAAAATTCAATCAAATTATTTAGCCTGATTAACGTCAATGAAAATACCAAAATGAAAAGTTTTGCCCCAGTACAATTACTCCAACTGTTGAAAACAAGAGAGGGAAAAAAGTTTCTGGAAGTCAATCGGGAAACTAACACTTTCCACGATTACAGACAATAAATCCTTATTAGTCACACACAGCACTGAGAATTAGACAACTACACCTTTCCATTCCTGTATGCTAAGCTGGTTTTATATGTTCTTTCCTGTAGTAGAACAGGAGATTTGGATCAACTGCTAAAAATCTCCCAGTCTTCAGCAAAGTAATTGCAAACAGCTCTTTTACGCATCTCTACTCAGCACAGGATAGAGAAGATATTAAATTTGCTCTTAAAAAACCAAATAACCCCAACATTTTCTAAGTGGTTTATAATACTAAAGTGTTGATGCCAGTTCTATTCGATAAATTCCTCCTCCAACTCACAATTTACAGTTGCTCTAAGCGAGATACGCATTCCCCAGTCTTGTTAAACCTAATTCTAAG
Source organism: Megaceryle torquata (assembly GCA_024611175.1). Lineage (NCBI taxonomy): Eukaryota > Metazoa > Chordata > Aves > Coraciiformes > Cerylidae > Megaceryle > Megaceryle torquata. The sequence continues at coordinate 30,283 of JANIJG010009888.1, forward strand.
ACCTCTTAAGTACAGGCAAGCTGTCAGAATTTTTGCCAGCTTCACATCTTTTGCAATGATCCCAGTAGTCCTTGCACAGTTACTAGTCCCTCGAGCCAGATCCCAAAATTAACACCCAAGTTTAATAAAATTGGGTTCTGGGTGGCTAACCCAAGCCACTTCAGCACCTTGTGTCCTTCGTTATGCAAAGAGAACCCAGGGCATAGCTCAATAAAGCAGAGAGATCAATAACCGCTGTTGACAACTGCATTAAATCCAAACATGTAAAAAAAAAAAAAGGATATTTAAAAGCTCTGCAGCTGCTGCACCACCAGCAAACTACTACTGGTTTTTATGCTACCTAGATTGTATTTTACCTGCCTGTTGGTTAATTCATTGTCAAAGAATAACCAAATGTACACATACCAGAGAGACAACGAGCGCCTGTGCTTATGATCATACCCTCTGCCAGGTCACAGTGGCACGAGGGGAACCAAAAAGACCTACCACCCATTAAAGTTGGCCTCTTCTCCATACAGCAGGCTCACGCAGATCGCAGGCGATCAATGCCTTCAGCTTTTCTAAAATTATGACACACCACGAGTAAATCCAGGCCACCACCTTTCTCTTTACGGATTAAAAGGTGTGCGCTTTGGATGCCACATTTTGACCCTCATTTTTCCCTGGAAAGGTCTTTTTTAGGAATCTAAGCACACATCCCCTATGAAAAAGGTACAGATTGCAACCTCTTGTTTGGCTTTCTGATTTTATCTATTATGCATTTCAAAGTACATTGATGCAGCTTAAAACTGCCAATGCGCTGCTGCCCTCCCCATAGATATATGTCAAAGAAGACATCAAGTATAGTAGCACTTGCACAGGGTGTGTAAAGTAAGATTATTACTCAGGAATTTTCAAAATTTTATACAAAACACTTTATTTTTCTAAGTAGCACACGAATTTGAGATTAAAAATATGCTTCGTGCAAACAAGATGATCTATTTTTCAACACGTGCTCAACTGAAAACAGGCTCTTTCCAAGGGAAAATAAAGGGCTAATAGAATAGAAGGAGGTTTTAAAAATATATTAAGCACACAGCTAAGCAAACTGTCCACACTCCTTTTGAAAATAAACAGCCTTAAAAGAAAGGGAACTGACACTCAAAATAGAAATGCACTAATGAAGTTCTCGATAAGGGCACGTTGGTGAGGGTGACGTTATCTTGCCACTGAACCAAACTTGGGACTCTTCCAAACTTGAGGCTGAAATCCAATAAAAATGAAGTCTGGAACAGATTATATTATACTAAATTTCTCACCCCAAACAGGAACTAGAAGTTATCTACTAAAGCACAAATGGAACCACAAGCAACTGGGAAGAGCCTCTCTCCCTAAAGCAGAAAGAATTTGTTTGGAAGTAAAAGAAGCAGTAAAGAAACTTCTTCATTTTGCATTTGTGTTTTCCATATTTATTTATTTATTTATTTGCCTAAGTGGCGGGGAAAGGAAGCGGAAACTGTTTTGCTTAATGCACACAGAGTGACCTTCCAGAGGCCAAGATTTCCTGATAACAAAGGAGGAACGGGGAAAACAGAGAGCACACCAAAAACCCCAACCCTCCAACCAAAATCAATTCCTATAGATTAAATTTTCAGTAGCCTATTAGTGAATTGCATCTAAGCCATTCAATAAGGGAAAAATAATCAGACCACGTTTAAAGAAACACAATCAGTTTAAAAATTCAGAGGTTGTACTCTGATTAACCATTAGAACAGACACATCAAAGACTACAGCAATTTATTTCATTTGGACATCTGACAGCATTATAAAGACACACGTTTTCTTTCTTCAGTTACAACAGCAAGAGGCAAGACCTGTCTTTGTCAGTCTGTAGCTCAGTACAAGACAATATTTACACCCATCCAGAAACTCCTGAAGTCAATGACAATGGCTCCAATACTGATTTCGCTTGAGGGGGAAGCAAGTAACAGCAAAAGGTAGAAGATGAGGAAAGGGGAAGGCTACAAAAACTGTTTCAGGAAAAAAAAAAATTAACCACCAACCAAACAAATTGTATCATCATTTAAGTGAAGCTGTAGGACAGGCAGTTAGTTTTAAAACATACTAAAGCAGAAATACGCCTTTCAAACTGCGTGATGTTAAGTGTAAAGATTTTTAGAAGGAGATTTGGAAGCACTAAGTATTAGATAGGAGTCAGTTTGGGGATTATTTTAGAGGCAGGTAAAGTACATTGGCCATAAAGCTTCAGCGTGTAATTCTAGACTGATTACCACGCAGACATCTGAGACCACTCGCCTAAAATAAAAGCGTACCCAGAGCTCAACTGGCAACTGTGCTACAGACCAGAATGTAACATACACCATCAACGGAGACAAAATAAAATAAAATAGGTAATATAGATGCAGTGATTAAATTCTGAAGGTGAAATTCTAATGAGTTTTTAGGAAGTTGCCAGTGATATTTGAATGTCCAATATACAACTTCTAACCAAAGTCAGTGGGAATGGAGGAAGTTACTATTTCTTCACATGTTCTTGGACAGTAAAATTACAAAATGCAAGGGTTTGACACTATTTAGGGTACTAAGTTCAAAGCCTGCACCAAAGTTTTGGTAAATAGAGTCAGGTGGAAGAGGAGCTTGGAAAGAATAAAGCTCTTTGTGCCTTCTCAAGCTAAGCTTATTTCCAAACCAGATTACAGAACAGGAAAACATAGCGAGCTACTGGTCTCCAACTACCTGAACTGAAAGGAAAAGTGAATGCAAAGAAAAAAATAACTTATTTCATGAAAAGCACTACTCAGGTATTAAAGCAGCAGAATCTATTTCAAAATGAGACCAAATTTAGCATTTTGGTTTGGGTGTCAAGTTCCCCACTCAGAATATCAGAAGAAATAGGCTGCAAAATTCTTGCTATATGCAAGTTCAATAGTTGCAACCTTAATAACTGGGAATATTAATCCCTCTTTCCTGTTTAAGGGCAGCCTGGTGAAGAGAGTTTACAAAGCCTTCAGGATTTTGGTCATGAAATGCACTCTAAAAAGCCTTCCTCTTCCATTTTATGGTTTAGCTAAAAACAACAATTACGCTGCATAGCGCACGCGCTGTTTTCATCGAAGGAGCATTGAAGCTCACAACTGTCAGAAAGAAAGATGAAAGTCCATAACGAAGAATCAAATGGCCCTAGTTTCTTCTTCTTTTTTTTTTTTTTTTTCCCCTTTGCTGCTGACACATTCAGCTGTTCGCAGCAGAGACTGAGCCTGACAGCTGCATTCTGCTCTCCCTGCAAACTAAACTCCACAGTCGCCACCGTTCAAGTGTCCTCTTGGTTTCTGCCTGTTGTTTTACTTGTGTATTCTCCTGTATGCACTGACCAGGGACTCCGAGGGGCTCACATGGTTCTCTAGTGTTGATGTAACCCAGGATTAAAATATTTCTATCAGCCGAAGTTTACAAATAAAGAAAAACAAAGCCAGTTTCAAATTCACTCTTCTTTGCAACCTCTTAATTAAAACCTCCCCAAAAGCCTATTCCTGAACCCTGACAATTTATATCACCTACCTACTACAGTTTCCTATCTTAGAATGGAATTTTCTTACCTTTTGAGGATTCAAGCAACTAGAGAGAGAAAACACTTGCTGACTACACCAAGTGCTGTAAAACAGGTGTAGTTGACACATCCGAGGTGCACAATGACTTGCCAGGTGCTTTCAGTTGCTGTAGTAGCCCCTCGTGTCACTGACAAGTGACACCACTGCCCCTAAAGGTAAAAACAGTTTCTGTTTCCACTTCCTAAACTTTGGGGTATAGAACTGAAGACAAACAAGGCAGGTCCGTTACACGCTCCCTAATTATCTTTAGGTTTTGCATGAGATAAAATTGTTTTCTTTGGGACTTCCAGCCCCCTGCTCTCCTCTATTTGGCATTTGTCAACTAATTGCAGTACACCCTTAATATTTTATTAACATTATTATTGTCAAAAAAGCAATATATTATATCACAGATGTGTATTAACACCCTGGACATGTGAAGAGAAGAAGGGTCAATTCTCACAAAATAATTATTGCTGATCAGAACTTTTTTCTTCCTTTTTTTTTTCTTCTAATTTTTTTTTTTTTGTACAAGAGCAAAAATTCCTCAGCCTGAATGCAGAGCTGATTCGGGTATAACACAAGGACATCTTACCGCTACTTTGCCATGACATGGTAAAGCAAGAGACAACCATTTCTACCTTTCCCTACCTCAATGAGGTTTACAGCACCAGAAAAAAAAATAAATAAAATGAATTCTGCTTGTCAGAAAGAGCCCACAGGCATATACAAGTGCAGCAAAAAGAGAAATGTTCTTCTAGTTGATGCAGAATGTTTTTCTGAAAAAATATGCAGATTTTTCTCCATCTCAGATTATATCAAATTCCTAAGATTTTTTTTTATTATTATTACTATTTACTGACAAATTATTTTTCAAACGGTTACTAAGCCACACATCACGTTTACAGTGCCTGAAAGAATAAATACCAATTAGGTCACTAAAAAACTGGGGAGCAACTTAAAGGGCAGTTCTGAAAAAAATAACAAATTGCTATTTTTAAAATGAATAGGCCAATACTTTTAAGTCAGTATAATTATTTGACAAGCTTCTGGGAATGAAACTTAACATTGATGTTGTTAGTCCACATTTTTTATATAAAAATAAAGGTTATATAAATATAAGGATAAAGAAAATGAAGAAAGGGTTTGAATTGTGACAGAAACCTGAAACATGTATACAGAGATATAATTATATATATTTATATTGCATATATATTAAAATCAGAAGCTGCCTTACTTAAGATTGCCCAGGCAAAAGCTAAACCTGTAGTTTTCACCATTACTATTGTTTGTCTGATGGATGTTCAGCATTTTGCATGGCCATGGGTATTTTAAAAAGAATTACTAGGGAAAAGACTGCTTGGAAGAAAAAACAATCCTGCAGAGCTCTGTAAATGTAATGAGTTCCCCACTTCACACTGACATCAAAGTAAGGTGAAACAAGGTCAAATAGAGTTTTTGGGAAGTCAAAGGAGCCTTACAGCGCAGGACATTTGCATGCCACTCATCTGGATCCCACAGGCTACAATTAGTCCAGAACAGATCACAGGTCACAACATTCCCATCCTGCTCCACAACAAACTGTCCCATTCCAAACTTAGCTAAGCAGCTCTACCTCTGATTTTGCTTGTAAACCAGGAGTAAAGGAAGCTTTAGTTCCCTGTCAATAGCTGCTAAAAGGAGCCAGCAACACATGAGGCACCCAGCCTGCTCTGATATTATCAAGGGCAAAGTCTCTTTCCTGGGATGCTTTCAGAGCTGGTGGAAAATTGCAAAATGACAAGACTAGGCCTGAAAAACTTTACGTGGTACTAAAGAAAAGCCAAGGAGCTCAATGGGATTGGAGGGAGCAGGAGAGTCAGCTGCCTGAGAGGTGAGTCAGTGCAGGGCTTCAGGTTTGGGTGAGCAGGAACCTCAGGTTCAGAGATTAAAACCCAGAGAGATGCGCAACACCTGAGGCAAAATTTGATGGACGGGAAATGCTGCCGAGTACAGGAATTTTGGAGATCAGTCATGGAAGAGAAACAGCAGAGACAACAGGAACGAGCTCAGATTTGGTGGCTGCAGGTAGGACAGACAACCGTGAGACTGAGCAGTAGTTGGACAGATGCTGGGAAGAGAACAGAGGCCTTTGACTTAAATAAAGGGATGCTGACTTAAAAAAACAAACCATGAGACAGCACCACCTAAAAAAAAAATTAAGACATTAATGATGAAATCACCAACACAGAGATCTGAAATAAGACATATTTCTTTCAGCATAAGAACTACTTGGGGCAAGATAAGGAGGAGGGGGAGAAGCAAAGGCAAGTGCTCTTCCTTCAACATTCACTCACCTTTGAATCTTCTCCCAAATGTGATAATGAGTATTTATCTGCTACCTTTGGGAAGATCCATCTTTTTTTCATTATTAATTTGGCACTATTGTTTTTTATTGTTAAGAGCCTAAAAAACCTTGAAGCAATAGTTTTGGATTCTGCTCCTGTATGGATAACACAGGGGCGG